>JAQJVL010000966.1:0-303912 GCA_035578905.1 Stictocephala bisonia | reverse complement strand
ACAAAATACAGCACAAATGTTTATGTATTTTAAGTGATCATTTGAAGCACGATACAGCAGTGTTTTATTGTTTCCAACAAATTTTGACAAATCACATAAAAGAAGAACATCCACCAATAAAAAAAAAATTGGGTGTGCGTTGGACCACACGGTGGAAGTTATACTTCTTTGGCCATTCTCATACACCCACTCACGCACACAAACAGACAGGATATATAAATGAAATATAAGACATTTTTCAATATTATTCAATATATTTATCTTCAATATATTATATGTGACTTCATTATTATATTATACACCTATATTATCATTATCAGTAATTTCTTCGATTAAATTTCTTCGATTAACAATCGATTAATCGATAGTTCTTAAAAATTTGTTCTTACTTTTCAGCGTGACGCGGTTTCTCGACCAACATCCCATCCCAAAGTGTCTAACGGGCGCAAAGAAGTATAACTTCAAAAATTAATGTATTTTACTGATGGAGCAGCAAGTCAGTACAAAAACAAAAAAAATTTTGTAAATGTTGGTAGTCATCAGAAAGACTTTGGCCTCGACGCAGAATGGCACTTCTTTGGATCTTCCCATGGAAAAAATGCATGCGATGGCGTTGGTGGAACCACCAAACGAGAAGTAGCTAAAGCAAGCTTACAGAGACCCGTGAACAATCAAATAATGACCGTTGATGATATGTTTTTATTTTGTAATGAGAAATTGAAGAACATAAGGTTTTTTTTGATTAAATCAGATGAAATTAATAGTCAAAATTTCAGAAACTTTGAGAAGCCGATTTGGTCGCTGCAAAAGAATAGTTGGAACTAGGGGCTATCACAAGTACATTCCCTTATCAGAAGGTATTTGCAGGTGCTATTTCACTTCTGAATCCTTGGTTTATCAAGATCACCCTGTTTCAAGCAGTGTTACCCTTTCAATTGAAAGAAATGACTCAATCGCTTGTGTCTACGACAATGAGTGGTGGATAGGTGAGGTGATGGACATAAGTAATGATAATGATGATGTGCTAGTTCATTTCTATCACCCATCTGGACCACGCACATCATTCAAGAAGTCTCAAGATGACACAGTGTGGGTACCAATCAGCAATGTTTTAAGGAAATTGACTCCTTTAGAACTTACAACAGTTACTGGCCGTTCACACATCATTTCAAAGGAACTATCAGAAGAAATATCAATGCTGTTGGTTAATCATGTATCATCAAAGTAACTCTTATAATTGTAAGTACTGTATGAAAATCAAAGTAATTCTTGTAAATAAATATGTACATATTTACTTTTATTTTCATTATTTGTTCTTTCAATGTGATTCGGCTTACAAGGAATTATATAGGTATTATTAATCAATTGTAATAAATCATATTAGTTTTCAATAACTGGCTAGCTTCTTATTATTTATAGCCTACAAGGGTAATATTAATCACAAGTTAAGAAAACTGAAAAATAATTGTAGATTGAACTTTAGTTGGGCCAATCGTTCGTGATTGTTTAAAGTTAAGCAATTACCACCACACAGTCAATTAAAAACAAAATATATATGTGTATATATATATATATATATATATATAGGATTTATTTATAAGGTCACACTTCAAAAATGTAGAAATATAAACAATGTACTCCAATAAAGTGCAAAATCAAACATTTTGTAGCAATTATAGAGCAAACAAAATCAGCAAAAATCTCGCTTTTACCGGATTTTTAGTCATTTTAAAAAATTTGTAACTTTTTACTCAGTACAATGAACAAGAATGTTTTTTATTTCCTAGGTACATATACATGAGACCTTCCTTTTATGTAAATTTTACTTTAATATCACCAACCCCATCAGAGTTACTCGTATTAATAGCCAAAATTGCTAATTTTTCAAAAATTTCACTTTTGAAAAATTTATACAAACTGTAGGGTTAGTATTATTATTCATGGTATTATTTCATATTATAATGGTAATATTCAGTTCATATTATTTATGGTAATACCACGAACATATGTCTTCAAAGAAAAAAATAATCACATTGCATTTCACTACCCTTGTCTTTGAAAAAAATTACAAAAGTGACATTTTGTCGATTGCTTTATTGCATTTGTCTTAGGATTTTCAAAAAGAAATACTAGAGATAGGTAAATAAGCTACTGGACCTTTATTTTACATTGTTAGTTTATAAACAAAATGGTTTTTGTTTCATTCTCCTAAGACAAATACTTAATCAGTTACGGCCATTCTTGTAAACCCTTACGCCAAAGGTGAACCACCAAAGAAAAAGAATTCTTTTTGATGGTTTTAAAGTCTTGAGATATGAGAGAAACAACCTGGCAAGTTTCATCAAATTTAAAAATAGTCAAGCAACACACCCTGGATCACTTCAAATGGAATGACCCATTTTAGTATAATGCTTGTAAATAAATTAATAAAATAACTTCAATGTATTTTATTTTATTGTACACATCTGTTGAGAATTGCTGCTAGGATTTAAGGTTATTTAGGTTAGTTACAGATAAATCTGATGGAAGAATAATTTCTTTTGTAGATCATTCGCTGAGTGCTGCAAGACATGCAATTCAAGTGTTTTTCAAATATTTTCCACAACCCTGCATTTTAGGCTACTCAAAATGTAGACCTATATACGTATTACAAAATATTAACACAAGAAAGTCCAACCAGACATTTGAAACTCATGTACCGTAATGAAAATTGGTGAGGAAAGTATGGTTGTTTATTTTTTTCCATTCCTTATTGAACTGCTTTGTTATGGGAATAATGTTGTTAAAAAGCAAAAATAAATGTGACTAGGAGTTAAACTTGAACATAAAAAACATATACATGCAGTGAACCTGCATTTATTAACTTACTCTTGTGAAAATTTGCTTTCATAAATTAACATGGATTTAAAAGTCTGCAGAGGCTGTCGGCTAATATGGTTTTAATAACATAAGAACAATGTTATTTTCGAATCCATATTTTTTCGTTATTTGTTGACCAATGTTGTGTATGAGGTGTCATTTTAAACCTTATCATATTGTGCATTGGGTTCGTTTTTCATGTTTTGAATACATACGCCTAGTTTTGAAAAATATGTGAAAATCAAAACTTCAAACTAAATATTTTTTATATTTTTTTTCTATAAAACTAATTGGGAATTCGCTAAGCAATTCCAACGCGCAATTTCATTCTTGATCAAATGCAATTTCTTTGGAAAAAATCTGTTTAAAAATAACTTTAATTTGGATATGTGTGACTCTTAAGACGTGAATGGATGTTTTAAGGGTAGTGTAGATCATCTGTACAAATCTGAATTTGCTCAATTGTGGTTAGTATCATAATTTAAAATATGATGAGAAACTCTAATGATTCAAACCACAACATTGGCCTAACACGCATGGGAATTACTGTGAGTTATAGTTTAGCAAAATGTAACATTATTTATGGAGATTAAATTTTTTTGTGGTTTTATACATTATTTTGCTATGAGAAAAATTATGCATAGTAATTTTTAAGTACTTTTCCTCAGTTAATTAATGTAATAAAAAAGGGTTATATTTCTGTGATTTTTGTCTATAAAATTGCTTTATTATTATTAAATAAATTTTTGTAAAAAACTATTACAATCAGTATTTAACAGGCCATATTAACAGCTTACAGCATAGTTTTATTTGCACATATGTACTACTACTTAATATTTACTAGTTTATCCTTCAGGATGTCTGTCTGTAACAATGGAATGGCTACTAAATAATTTATTGTTGTTATAAATGTTTCATTTAGCTATTTATTTATTTACAGTAAAATAGATGAATGAAAAAATACTTAGAATGCAGCTTAAAACTTATAAAACTTATATAATGCTTCCTACTGCAGTCAAAACACATTTTTCAAGGTATGGTTTGTTTACTTTAGAAATTAAACTTAATATATTTAGCTTTAGTAATCATTTAATTATATACTGGGAGTTCTTGGTCTTCACAGCATTAACTTTTTTTCTTGTAATACATAACTTCATTTAAATCTCGTATGACAACAGTATGAATTGTATTTGAATTGAATAAATGTGTTATGAAGGACCCAGTTGTTAGTATGCCACAGTCTTTGGAAGGTCTTCTTATAACAATTCTCTCTTGTTATAATTCTAGGCTATAGTAGTAACCAAGTTTTTCTGCCACTATTCTAGCTGAAGTAAGTCGTCCGTAGAATCATAATAATTATATTTACAGTTCATTTTATTTTACTAAAAACAAGCATGCTCCAATGTGAACCACTCTCTCTAAAGCCATCTGACCTGTCATTAATAGGCATATAAGGGTGTCAATATTTTGAAGCTTATGTAAGTCTACAGATCAGTTACGTAAATAACGGCTTTTATAAAATGTGTCATACATGAGTTTAGTAGCTGTATTTGCCCTCTATGTTCAATAACTTTCAGCATGGGGACGTCAAAGTATGAAGTAGAAGGTTCGCCTGAGATCCAAGAAGGGGTGAGTAAATTAACTTTACTTTGCAGCTAAGTATTTTCTTCCTCCAGTGATATATTTTTCTCCTTTAATAATCTAAGGTCTTCTCTTATTTTTTATATTGCTTTGTAAATTAATAAATCTCCTTTTGTTTAGGTTATTAGTTTAATCCAAAACTTATGTATTATTAAGTTATCAAAATAATTAATATTGTAGATAATTTTTTCAAAAAAAAAGAAATAAATGTTATTTTTTTTCATAAAAAATGGACCATGTAACAACGTTCACTTGAGAATTAAACATGTACTCCTAACTCACAAACAATACATCAGCTATTACCATTAAGTGTAGATAACACATTACTGTGGTATCAGATTGTTCACTACTTAAAATTGTGTTTTTGCAATATGGGATCTGAGTAAGTACATTTAAAATAAGTTAATTATTAATTAATGAATATAAATAGTAATAAGATGTAATAATTAAATTAAAACTGTTATGTTAAGGATTCATTTTTTGTAATTATTAGACTAATCACTAGTGGTTGCTGGGATGGTTTATATGATTTCAATATAGATCATTTAAAATCAGTCTCTAAGAAAAATTCGTAAACAGTAACATGCAGAAATCAGGTTTGGACAAATTTGAAGTTTTAATTAATTTGATAAAACAAGTTTTTGTGTTTAATAATACCAATCCACATTTTAAATTCAATTTGAATGCTAGTTGGCAAGATCCAGTGTTATGTATATTGTCTAAAAGCAATAATTGTAGCAGAATGAATCGCAGAGTAGATGTTAGAAGGATTAGTGTAATTTAAAAAAACACTAGTACATTATTTTGGACCTATCTTTCATATACCTCTGAGTATCTTTGTGATAACACACATGACCTCTCCCCTCCGCCAAAGAGAAATGTCATTCATGTACATCATATTCTATTGATAAAGGTGAGAAAACAATAGGGGTATTTATGAATCTGAGTAAGGGTTTTGGATAGTGTTTTACCATTGAAAGGTGATTAATATTCTCAATAACTTTGGTTTAAATAAACACGCATATTCTTGGTTTTGTTCTTACTTAATGAATCGATCCCAGTTTATAGAATTGAACTACTTAAATTCTAATTATTTACAGACGTTTAAATCACAAAAAAGACCTCTTCATTATGGAGTTCCTCAGGGATCCATTTTGGGACCATTGTTTTTGTGCTACATCAATGGACTCCCTCAGTGTTCACAATTAAATAATAGCAATAAAATTACTTTGTACGCTGATGATATTTAATATCAAACTAGTAGCGTACCTCACCCACTAGAAAATGTTGAAATCAATACATTTAGTCATCTTACAATTATTATGCAATAATAGCTTGCAAATCTAAATTTACTAATTAACTCTGATAAGACTAAATATATAGAATTTTCTGCTAGTAAAAAAATATCTAAAAGCGTGTAATATCTATGTCAATGATTTTGAATTGGATGAAATAAAATTTCTAGGACTACAAACTGATAAAAATATAAATTGGAATTCTCATGGTAATAAAGTTTGTAACACAATTTCTACAGGGCCTTTACTCTTAGAAAATTAGTACGAATTAAAAACATTAATTAAAATTAGTAAATTAAAAACAACAAGGTGTGTATATTTTGCATTTATCCACTCCCAAATTTGTTTTGGAATTTTCATTTATGGAAGAACTTGCAATGAAAATTTAGATGGAATTTTGAAAATGCAATTGAGTGCCGTAAGAATTATATTAAAATTGAAATGGTTTGATTTGGTCAAGCTACGCTTTGCTGAATTGGGAATAGTGACGGTATTTAGTATATACATTTTTTAATTAATACTGTCAATTAAATGCAACAGCAGTATATACTTAATTCATTGGGTTCAAACCACAATTATTATATTAGGAATAAAGACAGTATTGCTTTTGATCGTCATAAATTAACATTTTACGGGAAAAAAAACCAACTATGATGGCATTAAATATTTTAATCATTTACCTCAAAACATAAAAACAATGAATGTGATCAATTTAAAAATAAATTAAAAATGTTCATGATTAATAAACTTTTGTATTCTCTACAGGAATTTTTTCACAATCATATTAACTGTTGATTTGAATTAATTTTATAAGTAATAGTAATCTTTAGTTAGTAGTTATTTTATGTACGTGACTTTGTGACGCCATTCTGTACATATTGCGCTTTTGTGAATAAAGATATTTTGATTAATTGATTGATATATAATTGATATGTATATTTGTTTTTTCATTTTTGAACAGTACAAACCAAAATTAATAAATCATTATGACACAAATTACTTTGTTGATCTTAAGGAAGCTTCATATATTGCAGCCCCTTAAACCAACAAAATTTTAAGCAAGTTAGATAAATCAGAATGTTAAGCGACGATTCAGATCAACCCATGCTGAGATTCAGATCAACCCATGCTGAGATTCAGATCAACCCATGCTGAGATTCAGATCAACCCATGCTGAGATTCAGATCAACCCATGCTGAGATTTTACAATTTAAAATAAAAGAGTAATAATAACATTGGACTGCAGCTAGGCCACATTATTGCTAAGATTTATTATGTCTGTAAAAAAAGGAAGATTTTTGTCATTTTTTATTAATTATTTTAACAACATACATAAATATTGATTTTCATAGCATTTTATCATGGCATCAACAATATTTATGTTGTAACAAATACTTACTGCTATTTTCCCACTATGAAAAAATCCTATATGGATTCAAATGACCTGTAGTAATATTTTAAATTTTATATCTTTCAAAATGCAAATCTAAATTCACTTATTCATTTTCTAGAAAAACAAGTATATATAAAAAATATCTCCTTTAAAAATATGAATTTGCTGTTTTCTACTGATTATTTTATCACCAAAAGACATATAATAAATAGCCTTTAAATATGTTGTAAATCTAAAATATTTTTGTCTCTCACAAAGTTGTATGTCTTCTTACATATTTTGTTTTGTTTATCTATTGAGAATATTTTCGTAGTTACATTTGGTTTAGTTAACCAAATATACAAGTTTTCTGAATGAGGTTTAGTACCATCATATGTACTACAGTAATGGGTTTCTGCTCTCTTTATCAGAATCAGTTAACAATGATACCATTTAACTGTTGTCTGTCTTTGTCTGCTAATACTTCATGAGAGTAATTTTAAAAGTAAAGACTATGGACTAACCTAGAATCTATTATGAGAATCAATTTCATATATTCTTTGTGAGTATTATTCTTAGTTGGCATTGTTATTATTGTTATTCATGTATTTTAAAAATGTTATATATTTTTGTTGTATGTTTTTTACATTCTATACAAATTTAATTAATTTGTAACTTGCTCTTACACTAATTCCAGAATATAATATGTTTCTTTCCTATTTTAAAGTAGATTTTTGTTTAATTATAAATAGCTATCCCTATTTAATATTGATAATTTATTATGAATATACTTCATATGTGAATTCTGAAAAGTTTTATTGAACGAATGATTGATTGAGATTGTTTAGAAAGATACTGATCATTGTCCAAATATTATTTAAATAACTAACTGTAATTAAGAGCTTTATTTTGAAACTAGAATACTATTGTTAAGTTAATTTGTTTGAAAAGCTACGTAATGAAAAAATGTCTGAACATGAATATATTCTGAACTGCTGAGAGAATAAGTAAGTTTTGGTAAAATTTGGTATTATCGTACACAGTCTCTTTAGATAGTTTCACTTTTATGTAATTAAAATTAAACATATTTAAATAATAATATGTAATAATACATAAAATTTGTGTTAGTGTGTCATATTATATGTACAACTTCTAAAATCAATCTCCGTAATATATGTTCAGTTTATACTTATTTTGTTATAAATTTGTGTTGTGTGACGTTCACTTGTATTGTATTCCTACCAACATGTAATATGCTGACTAAGAAACTATAGTGGAACCTCGATGTAATAAATGTCAAGGGACCAAAATCAAAATATAGGGATATACTTAAAATCGAGGTTCGTTATGATGAGATTAAGATCGGCAAATGTACGTCAAATAGGGCTTTACTAGAACCTCTAAATAAGAACATATCATAATTCAAACTCTATTTTACGAATATTTGTATTTCCTACTGTTGGCTTATAAATGATGTGTTTCTGAGTTTGAAAGTTGTTTACTTAGAAACTAAGAGAGTACGAAAAAGCAGTCATATCATTGTTTTCCTCGTTCAGTTGTACGTTGAAATTCACCATTCCTACCTTTTTGCATGTTTAGACAAAACCCCTTCTTCTTCAAACTTGTCTTTATTTTTGATAATTGTGGCTAAGGTGGTTGGTGTAATTTTAAACTTCTTGGGGATATCTGTCTTCGTCCTCTTTGGGTTTTTTTCTACAACCTTAAAACACCTTATATTCAAACTCCGCTGTATGCCTTTTTTCCTGCCATAGTAAACTTTGATAAAAAAATACCTTTGCCACTTCAAACTACATTAAGGACTTAAAACTGTACGGAACGCTTTCCACAGCTGATACGTTGTTGAGTAACAGGGAGAATTGGAACTGGCAAGTGATGTTTCATGTCAGGATACAAATCTTAGTGGCAGAAGATGGCTGGGAAATGAAATTTTTATTCGTTATTTATGGAGTTTGTATATTAGATGTTGAAGTTTTAAAATAATTCTGATGGCCTTTTTTTTAGTCCTAATATTTTATTTAAATTATTCTTTGATGTTGCTCCATAGACACAGATAGCATAGGCTACATGTGAGTGAATATGAGCAAAGTATATAGTTTTTAAGACCTCTATACTACAGAAAAAACTCTTTCTCTTCAGGGCATAAAGGCCAGAGTTAATTTTATTACTTATACTTGCTCAATATGGTATAGAATTTTGGGGTAACTCCTCCAATTCTGAATCAATTTTTAAAATACAGAAAAAAATTCTTAGAATTATGACTTTCTCAAACTACCGTTGCTCATGTAAAGAAATATTTAAAGATCTAAAATTATTAACTTTGCCATCACTTTATATTTTACAATGTCTGTTGTTTATAAAAAGAAATTTAAATTTTTTCATGACTGAAAACCATCAACACAAATATTTAACTAGGTATCGAAATCATTTCCAACTGCCCATCCACAGATTAACTTCACTAGAAAAACTACCTCATTACATAGGCAAAAAAATGTATAATAAATTACCAAATGCTTTGAAAGCAATTGAGAGAGTTGAAATTTTTAAAAGAGATATTACTGAATTACTCATAAGCAAAGCCTACTATAATATTAATGATTTTTTAAATGATGTATTTTAATTGTTTTCAACAATATTTGTATATTTAGTTATTAGGTTGTAGTTTTTACTTGTAATGTTGACAATTTCACCTGTTTCTCCAGCTATGCTGGTTCATGTAAACGTTTTGTGAAAAATAAAGCTTGTCTATTGTCTACCATCTATATGAATGTCCGAGCTGAGATTTTTGTCGATTAGTAGTCCAAGAAATTTTGTTTCACTAATTTAGTCAATTTCCATATGATCAATTTTAATAATTAAGTTTTCATCCTTAGTTTTGTTTTGTTTTAAATACCATAGTTTTATTAATAAATTAGTTTTATTGATATTAAGTTTTAAATTATTATATATTAAAAAAACTGCTTTACACTGCTAGGTTTTCACAAGCCTCAAATACTAGCTCTTTTATTGTATTTGTTGTGGTAATGAGATTAACTTCATTGGCATATAAACAAATTTGATTATCATTGCTATCGATGTGTTCAATTATGTTCGGTAGTCTGCTCAAGTAGCAGATAAATAGTAGTGGCCCACCCACCCACCCACTATTCTTTTTTTTTAAAGAAAAACTTAAACCTAACAATATACAGATATTTCTATGCCTCAATTCAGTCACAATTCAAACCCGCGCACCCATACACGTACAGTGGTATTGACCCACCCGTCCACCCATACACATACAGTGGTATTGACCCACCCGCTTACCCATACACGTACAGTGGTATTGACCCACCCGTCCACCCATACACGTACAGTAGTATTGACCCACCTACCCACTCATACACATACAATGGTATTGATGGTACGTGTATGGTATCAATACCGTTGTTCGTGTATGGGTGGGCAGGTGGGTCAATACCACTGTTCGTGTATGCGTGGGTGGGTGGGTCAATATCATTTTTCGTGTATGGGTGGGTGGGTCAATACCATTGTTCGTGTATGGGTGGGTGGGTGGGTCAATACCACTGTTCTTGTATGGGTGGGTGGGTGGGTCAATACCACTGTTCGTGTATGGGTGGGCGGGTGGGTCAATATCATTGTTCGTGTATGGGTGGGTGGGTGGGTAAGTATTGAGCCCTGTGGGACCCCACATCTGACTCTACAGGTTGAAGAATTGTATTTGCATATTTCATTTTTTGAAACGTGTAATCTCTACATACTGCTGTCAGTTGTCCAAATATGATTTCATCCATTTTAAGCAAACGCCCTTTACTCCGAATTTTAATAATTTATCCAATAGTAATTCATGAGACAGACTGTCGAATGCCATCGACAAATCCATAAACACACCGGCCTCTTTTTGTTTATTATTTATAGAGTCTATAACAGCTTCAATGAATTTAATTAAGGCTATATCAGTAAATTTTCCTTTTCGGAATCCATATTGTTCCTTATCTAGAAGTTCGTTTTTTTCTAAATATTCTGTTAACCTGAGGCACATGGCTTTTTCATAAATTTTCGATATTGATGGCATCAATCGAAGAGATTCTACTGTATATTGTATGCTGTGAAACAGAAGGGTAGACAACACTCAGGCAAGTATTATGGAGATCAGTATGGTACTAAATTAAAATTAACGTCATAACTAATTAAGAAACATTTTACTCTTAAATTGCTGGTGTGTCAACATCTGTGAAGCAGACAATAATTTAAGAGAATCGGGCTATATACAGTTATTACAGAGGGACAGATACATCTTGACTCTCCACCAGAATCTGCTATCCGTGTTTGAAGTGAATCTGAAGTAGAAGGGATGAGAGAGAGAGAGTGAAGAAAGTGGCTTTGAGAGTACAGGAGGGGCAATGTCATTGATGCTGCGATTGCCTTCCACCATGGTGAACTAACTGATTACTTGGCACAACAAATTCCTTACTCAGCACACTATTAAATATGATATTTGTTTCTGCCTTCTCTGTCTACAAGGCAGTTTGTCATTGATTTCTTATCATCTCACACATACTTAAATTTTTCCATTACTTTGGATGAAATGACATAATCACAATATGTATTTCAAATTAGTATGCCATTGTAAAATCACCACAGGTGTATGATTGTGTCAATACCATTATGCGTTCAAGGTTGTGCTGGTGGGTCAACATCATACTTGTATGTGTGGCTCAACACCACTGTACTTGAATTAGTGGGTGGCTCAATAATCAATACCTTTTTTTTGTATATTGATGGTGGTTGTTGTGGGTGAAAATCATTATATTTTATGTCATTATACATTGTAATAAGTACAAAATGAGGGATCAAAAGTGGGAATACCAAGTATCATGCTTGTTAGCATTAAAATGAGGCTAATATGTGGTCTGTATTCTATAATAATTCTATCTGTATTCCCTTGGTTGTCTTTAACTTGTTATTTGTGACTGTACAGTGCCGTAGTTTAAGTTGTGTATGTTTACTCTGTATACATTACTGTAGTTTTATTAAATTTAGGCCCAGTGAAATGGCTTCCAAACGTAAAAGAGTTGTAGTGGCTATGAAAGGTGAATGTAATGCCATTTTTATCATCTTCCCTATATAATTCAACATTTTTAGTTACCCGACATTATCACGGCAAGTTTACGTCGGTTAAGTAAGCCTTTTAAGGCACCAACGAAAGTGTTATTAATTCGAAACGTTGGTAGAGTGACAGGACCATCAAGCCACAATGACTTATTGTTATTAGTCGTTAAAATAAAACTTCAAGATCGAAGTTTAGTATTATTTTTTAAGATGGCAAAATTTAAGATTTATGTCACGTAATAAATACTATTTATTTTAGATTCTGCAAATCAAATTAATCCTTCGGCAAAAAATGAGAATATTGTTCGTCATGGTCTATTGATGCAATCATTCCAAGTTTCCATTGGTGCAAAAATAGACGAGTGGTCTAAAGCATACTGATGTGGCCAGGTACAAAGTCAAGGATCATCATTTGGAATCAAGCAACAGCTGGTATTTTTTTTAATAGAGGCACTGGTCTGTGACATAGGTGGTGAAAGGGCTCACCTTAAATAAAGTGACAGTTACAGAAAAAAATTTCTAGAACTGAAATTTTAGTCTGAACTGAAAAAGTAGTCTGCCTGTACATCTTATAACTGACCACCTATGCTAGTACGTTGCCAGCTAGAAAGAGGTTTTGATTGATTTAGCAGCCATAACACCTGGTGAGCTGCAAACTCTACACTGCCAGCACACCACGTAATCTCGGAAGAAAAAACCTTCATATATTGGCACTTAACATTTCTCAACCTTTACTAGAAGAAGCCAAAGATGAAGATGTGCTTAAGATGAAACGATGACTCACTTCATGGCTGCTACAAAGACCATTTTACACAATCGGAGAATTCCTGATCTGGAGAACACCACCTTTAGAATAGGTTCAAGATTTATCTATCGATAGAAAACATTTTATGTTTTCTCTTTTTTCCTTTCACTATTTGGACTGTTTCCCTTCTTTTTAACTTTTTACATAATGTTTCAACATTCTATTTGATACCAATTCTGTACTCAGTGTACATGAATAAAGTTTTTTATTCTGATTATGGGTGTCCAATTTGGGTAGAAGTTGATGGGATTAGTGTTTTTACTAAAGTTGCCTAGGTAAAAACCAGTTATGCAAGTATTTACTGATAATAAGAGGAGGGGGACAATTTTTTTCTTGTATTTTAAACTGGCTGTTTTATCTTTTATTTATACTTTACAAAAGTGTATGGTACATTTGGATATTCTGTAAAAGAATATACATTTAAATTTTTTTTCATAGGAAAAAATCATGCAAAACTAATACTTAGATATTAAAAATCAGGACACAAAAAATCCTTGCACTAGAGGGTTAAGGAAGACAGTATTACAGATAAGTTGAGCATTTTCTATATTCCAAATATTTGGCAAATATGTTTGTTTATTAACACTTAAGGAATAATACTTTGTTTATTTATGTATGTTTATAGTATAATGCTAATAATTATAATGATGTTATTTCAGAATAAGTTCATATTTGTTGCGGAGCTACTCATGTTTGGATGAATTGAGTAAGTTGGAATAATCTATTCATAAAAAAGACATGCTTTTTATTTTCTCCCAAATGCGTTAGCATAGAGAAAGTAATGTGATCATCCAAAAAAATGTTTTTTAAAGTTGGTCTGAAAATCCATTTTAGGGTGTTTTTTCAAAAAAGTTTTGATGTCTGCGTGTATATGCAGTTTGCTGGAGACCAAACGAATGGATCAATTTTTATGAAATTTGGTATGGAGGTGTATTTGGCCAATATCTCCAGACCATTTATTAAATTTTTTGAAATTTAATTTTTTTTTTTTTTTATTTTTATTGGCAAAAAACACACAAAAATGGAACTTTCTCAAAAATGGCTGTAACATTTTTAATAAAAGTTCAGGAAAGATGTAAATAACAATTTAAAATATTTTAGTAAAAAACGCATGTCTTTAACGTGACTAGTTTTTTAGTTATAACACTTTTTTACAGGCCAAACTGCAAATTTTTCAAGCTTTATTCTATCGATTTTGATAAAATTGTCAATAAAGATTCAAATTACAATTAAAAATATTTTACTTAACACCCCACTAAGTTGGGGCTGGAGGCGAAGGCAGGAAGTCTCAATTCAAGTTTTTGAGAGTTATAATTTAATGTTATAAGATTAACAAACACTCCAGTAAATAAGTATACTACATATAATACTGGATATTAATAATAATATTATATTTATAATATAATATTAATTATAAATAATAATTAACAAATATTAATATAAAATATATTTACTAAATAAATATATTTTATATATTTATTTAGTTTAGTTTATATATTTATGTTCAATTTAGTTAGTATTTATTTATTTTATTTATTTAGTATTTATATATTTAATTTAGTTATATATTTATTATTATTAATATATTTTTAATAAATAAAATTTACTGAAGTGTTTGTTAATCTTATAACATTAAATTATATATCCATCCAGTAAGAAACGAGCTTGAAGAATGATTGTTGAGAGTTGTTTATCTGGCTATATGATTAATTGAACAGCTGTTTTTGAAGATTATTTTTTTTCTATACTTTAATTTAAATAAAATGTTTCCTTTCTAACGAAGGGGAAGGGAGAACGTTTGTGGCAGTTACATGGCACCATTTATTTTATTTGTATGCACTGTGTATTTTTTTGTGAAAAATATAATTTTTACAGAAGTTTTTAATTCACGCAAAGGAAAACAGTTATTCATATTATAATTATTATTAAATTAAAGACCATTTTAATTCCTTATAAAATGGCTCATTAATATACAGGGTGTTCTAAAAATG
This sequence comes from Stictocephala bisonia, assembly GCA_035578905.1. NCBI lineage: Eukaryota > Metazoa > Arthropoda > Insecta > Hemiptera > Membracidae > Stictocephala > Stictocephala bisonia. The sequence continues at coordinate 288,822 of JAQJVL010000966.1, read as the reverse complement.
TGGGGAAATATTTTGGGATATAGTAAAACAAGTAAAAATAAACAAAAAAGTTCCTCTAACACTGTGGTCTATCTCGTTTCGTTTAGCGTCTGTCTGTCTGTTTGTGTTTTTTATAAAAAAAAGCATAACTCAAAGACGGTTTGAGCTACAGCGTTCTAATTTTACATAGTTGTATGTCTCATTAAAACCTAAATTTATGCTAAAATAAAAAAAATATCACCAATATTTTCAAAATGGCAGCCTTTTTAATATTTTAAAGCGAAATGTCATGGAAACTGACTAGAGGATAAAAACTATGAAGAAACATAAAAAATAGCTCATGAAAAGACAAACATTTTAATAACTTATTTGTTACAAACAGTTCATAAACAATGCAATTAATACATTTTTTCTACAGACATTTGTGTATTTTCAAAATACATCAGTTAAGTACAAATAAAAATAGCCACAATTGTTTTAATAAATATTTCATATGTCGTGATATAACATTATTAGCTAAAACTTAGAGTAGGTGTTCAATGTTCCTTCCATTTTCCTGAACACAGCACACAATCCGTTTTAACATGGAGCCCCTTACACGTTCAAAAATGCCTGGATTGGCTCTCACTTGCTGAAAACCTGCTCTTATCCTATCGCTCAACTCTTCCACAGTGTTTACTGGTCTGGCATAAACAATACTCTTCAAGTGTCCCCATAGGTAAAAATCCAAAGGGTTTAAATCAGGTGACCGTGGAGGCCAAGCAACAGTACCACCACGTCCAATCCACTGTTCACCGAGTGTATTGTTCAAGTGTCTCCTTACATTTAATGAGAAATGTGCTGGCGCACCATCGTGATAAACCACAGTATTTCTCGCTGTTCCAAAGGAGTATTATCTAATAGTTCAGGTAATGTATTTACAAGAAAATCTAAGTATGATTGTCCATTAAGTCGGCCGGGCAAAAAGACGGGCCCAAATAGCTTGTCTTTAAAGATGCCTCCCCATACATTCAAAGAAAACCTGTGTTGGTTATTTGAAGATTGAAAAGCGTGTGGGTTTTCTTCCACCCAGACGTATCTGTTGTGAAAATTATTAATCCCATTTCTAGTAAATGAAGCCTCATCCGTAAAAAGAATGTTACTAATAAACAAAGGATTTTCAGCTTGCTGATTACTAATCCATCTACATAGATTTGTTCTCGCTTCAAAATCACACGGTAAAAGAGCTTGAACTCGCTGCAAGTGGTAGGGGTATAAAAGTTGGTCATGTAATATTCGCCATACCAAAGCGTGAGTATGAATTCCATGTTGTTGAGCAATTCTTCTACATGACGACTGTAGGATTTTCCTCTACATTTTCTAATACCATCTCTTCAGCTTCTGGAGTGCGCATAGACATAGGACGTCCACTTGGACGATTAATTGGTTTGAAGTTACCATGCTCAGACAGACGTTGGTGGATTTTTTAAAACAACTTTCGTTCAGGATGCCTTCTGTTCGGATATGTTTCAGCATAAAGCTGACTTGCCCTAAGTGCTGATCCATTCGCTTTACCATAAATAAAATGCATATCTGCTATTTCACTATTTGAATACACAACTGCCATGTTCAAATATGTAAAGATTCGTTAAATGTAATGAAGCAATGTTATTAAAAGAAATAAAGAGCATTGACATACCCTTATTGTTTAATTGTTAAGATTAATAGCTTACTGTTAAGGATAATAGCATCAGCTGATTTGTCTGACATTAACAGCTGTTTTACCAGTGAGTAAAAATGTCTTTTAATTTAACATTGATTAAAGGCTGCACATTAATAGTAAAACATGGCTATAGAAAAAATGTATTAATTGCATTATTTATGAACCATTTTTAACAAATAAGGTATTAAAATGTTTGTCTTTTCATGACCTATTTTTTATGTTTCTTCATAGTTTTTTATCCTCTAGTCAGTTTCCATGACATTTTTCTTTAAAATATTAAAAAGGCTGCCATTTTGAAAATATTGGTGATATATTTTTTTATTTTAGCATAAATTTAGGTTTTAATGAGACATACAACTATGTAAAATTAGAACGCTGTAGCTCAAACCGTCTTTGAGTTATGCTTTTTTTCATAAAAAACACAAACAGACAGACGCTAAACGAAGCGAGATAGACCATAGTGTTATAGGAACTTTTTTGTTTATTTTTACTTGTTATACCATATCCCAAAATATTTCCCCACATTTTTAGAACACCCTGTATATTGAGAGAAAATCATCTTCTATGGGTTAAGTGATTCTGGAGTCTTCTCCTTACTTGGAAACCTCATTAGTTTTCTATTTACCAAGGGTGTAAGAGCAAGCACTCACAAATTAGTGCAGCTTTCCAAATATTTAAGAATTTTTCTTGTCGGAAGTTTGTCGTAGTACTTTTTAAATATTTAATTTGAATGAGCAGTGCTTTGTCGCCAGTTGTTACCCAGGTTAGTTAGCCTGTCTCATCATTGGGACTTTCTCTTGATTGTGAGCCTTGTCATTCATATGAGGACGTAGCTATGCAACATCTTACCAAACAGAATAGAAAATGTAAAAGCCTATCAGTGTAAAGGGAGCAAAGCGAGCAAAGAATATTTAAGGAGGAAGTAAACAAAACATTAGGAAACAAACTCGTTAATTGTTGTCTGACATTACAATTCATTTTAAACATATTTTTATACTGCAAATGACAACCTAATCAATCTGTGTAGCGTTTGAAGTAAATAAATGCCAACTTACTCATACATTTTACTTGGTGCTAAATGTACACTACATATAATTAAAGCTATTAGTTCAAAATTAATATTAAAATAGTTTTAAATTAATATTAAAACGTCTTTAAACTTACGTTATGTCTTTTAACCAGTAGCTTCCTACTAATATATTAAATTACTAGCTGAACCCCGCTTCACCGGTCATAATATTGAGTTTGAAGACTTGCAATCAAAATATAAGTAAAAATTTCAACAATTCAAGAACATTAAAAATTACTTAAAGTAAATCAAACTAAATACTTTCTTTTTAATAAACAATTATTTAATATACCATCCAATTTAGAACAGCTAATGTTATGAATAATTTACTACTTTACTCAATTATTTTCAATTTTAAAAGTTTATCCTACTACAATTTTATTCAATTTGTTTTTATTTAACAGCTGTTAATCAAATAAATCAATCAATTAATATACCTCCATAAGAATACCATGACAAATTTAGAGGCCAGTAGGACGGAGTCCTGAGGTCGGAGAAGAAAATCATTTCTTAGTGAGCCTTTGGGCCAAGATAATTCTATGTAAACATTTTCAAGTCAATTAGTATAGTTTTGGAGAAATAGTAATGAGAGGTAAAAGGCTTTTATATATATGTTACTGAAGTTGACTCTGAATCAGTGAAATATCGGGTTTCTCGCCAAATTTAGCCATGTCCTGTGAACTGGCTATACATTTGGTCAAAGTAAATTGTAAATATTCCGATTAAAATCATTTTGTTTTCTTAGATAAAAAATGTCTCAAAGCTGAAAGAAATCTGTAAGTCTACTTTTAGATGGCGCAAAGTACGGTAATTGACTGAATCAGTGAAATATCGTGTTTCTAGCCATGTCCTATGACCTGGCTATACATGTGTTCAGATTAAATTGTATATTTTCCCATTGGATACAATATGTTCTCCTAGATAACAAAGTTTCACAGTCTAGAAAAATCTGTAAGTCTACTCTTAGAGGCTGTAAACCAGCCAATTTGATTTATACGCACAAATTGAAAATCTAACTCTAACCTAAGGATGAAGAAGGTGAGATAGAGCAAAAAGTATAGGACCAAAGTTGTAGATCATCTCAAATTAGCTACAGAATATGGTATTAGTTTTGTTGTAGAACTTTTCATTTAGCCGCTACAGTCCAATTAGAGAAACGCTGTTTTTGGTGTTTAAAATTTTTGGCACTAAAAAGACTGCCAACATCGATTTACCAAGAATTTTTTTTAAATCCCTTCTTATTGCACATCTACAACATAATACCTTTGACTCTACAAAATTTCAGCCTCGTAGGCTTAGTACTTTTTTAGTTAAAGTGATGAGTGAATGAATCAGTGGTATTTGTCTTTTATAAGTATATACAGTATTTATTTTTTATCTATTGAGGCAGATTGTTTTGTCTGTAATATCTAAAACTGTTCATGGTTTTGGAATAAGCAAAAAATGTATTCATAATCTAACTGCAATTACTATTTAAGTAATTTTGTATATAAGATTTATGAAGTAACTAAAAAATGATTTAAAAAATGAGGTCATATATCCTTTTTAGCCAGACTGGTCAACATCTCAAAGTGCTCAAATTGTGTCTGATCATTTATGAACTTACATTCTTAAACTCTATGACTAGACCCAAGGGAATAGAATGATGAGGATTTTTAAAGGAACTGACTTATCGTCAAATTAGTTATGTGGTATGACAATTTCTTGAAGTTTCCTACTTTTTAGTTTAAAAGTCTTACTATTTAAGAAAAATAGTTTTATGTGATCCCTGTCATAATAAAATGAGCAATTCTATATCCTTTTTTATAGCCTGGGTTCTTACAGTCGTTTTATAACAAAAATTCACCCAGTGGCCAGACAAGTATGGCAGGTGAAAGAATGGAGTGTTTCATTGCTCACAAAGCTTTACTATAGAAGTGCTCTATGTAGAAAATACTCATATTTATTTATTACATCGCATACATCTCTTATAGGGAATTTCCCTTAGACAGGCGAATTGTCACATTATTCTTATGCTAATCACATTACATCCTAAATCCGTATTATAGTCAAAGTTTAAAAATAAATATGACAACATGAAAAATTAAAAAAAATTAAGAAGGCTACCGGTTAAAGCAAAGTTATGTCTCCAAAATCATGTTAAGTATTCATTGGTGCTATAAAATAACTTTGTTTTCAAATATTTAGTTACTTCAGCTTTGAACTTAGTGTCTGAAGTAATGGCTTCTATGTTCTGGGGGAGTTTATTGTAAAATTTACTTCCTGTGTATAACACGGATTTTTCAAAAGATGATGTCTTGTGTGCTGGTATTTGTAGTAAATGTTTGTGTCTCGTATTGTAACTGTGGCCGTCTAATTTGGAACTAAAATGTGAAGCATTCAATCTCACAAAAATCACAATATTTAGGATGAAGGTACAAGGTAAAGGCAGTATTTCAAATCTACTGAATATGTTACGACATGAACATGTGGTCGGAGCACCAGCCATTGCTCTTAGAATTATTTTCTGAACGCGGAATATTTTTAAAGTTTCAGAGGAACAACCCCAGAAAACAATTCCATATGACAAATGGGAATATACATAAGCGTAATATACAGCTTTAAGAGAAGATAAATCAATTGAACTTGAAAGTGTTAGTAAAACATAAAAAGCTTTGTTGAGTTTAGAATGAAGCTTGGTTATGTGTTCGGACCAGGTAAGTGATTTGTCAACTGTGATACCAAGAAAATTTATGGATGTGGATAGATTCATTGAAGAATTAATATATTTAGCCTGAGCCCTGATACTGTTGCCTATAATTTGGATGAAAATTTATAATAAAAGTTTTTCCCCTATTCAGCACCAAACCATTCGAACCAAACCATGTGTCCATGTCCTCCAGGGCGTCATCCAGCATATGTCCAAGATTGATTCCATCGCTACTTCTCAAAAATGCTGTGGTGTCATCAGCAAATAGAATTATACTAGAATTCCTTACATTGACAGTCAGATCATTAATATACAAGAGGAACAACAAAGGCCCAAGAATGGAACCCTGAGGAACTCCGGCCACAACTTGCTGATAAGACGATTGATGATTAGATATATATGTGCAGTGAAATCTATTGACAATATAAGAATGAAGTAACTGGTGGGTTTTTCCTGTAATCCATAATACTCTAATTTTTTTAGTAACAGATTGTGATTAACAGAATCAAATGCTTTTGTTAGATCGCAGAATACTCCAGCTGAAAATAATTTCTCATCGAATGCTTCAAAAATTTGTTTAGTTAACTGAAAAATAGCATCTGTTGTAGATTTATTTTTTTGAAAGCCAAACTGATTGCAGTGTATTATATTGGAGTTTAATAGATAATACTGAAGTCTATTGTATATAGCTCGCTCAAAAAGCTTGGAAAAGGCAGGAAGAATTGCAATAGGTCTGTAATTGTCGGCAGACGATGAATCACCTTTCTTTTTATACAGAGGCGTTATACGAGAAAATTTTAAAAGATGAGGGAAAACACCCGATTTAAATGAAGTATTGATAATATGTGTTAGGGGCAAGCTTAGGTGTTTGATGCAGATCTTAACTATATAGGGAGGGATGTCATCCCAACCAGAAGAACTTGTTGACTTAAGCTCCTTTGTCAGGGTTTCAATTTCATCAACTCTTACTGGGGGAAATATTGGAAGTGTTGTGGCAGGCTTACCAATTTTCTCAAGAAACGACTGTGAACTGATGAGGTTTGCAGTGAGATTGAAGTGCCTTGTAGTGTTAAGGAAGTGCGTGTTGAGAATTTCTGCAATGTCTAAAGGATCTGTGAAACGATTCCCACTGTCAGTGAGAAATTCAATTTGAGAGTGTTTTTGCTGTAAAGAAGTTTCTGATTTTACAACATTCCATGCCATCTTTGTTTTATTGGAAGCGTTTTTAATTAAATTTGAATTGTATTCTATTTTAGCTCTTTTCACACATTGCTTAAACTCTTTTTTGTATTTTTTAACATAGTCTACAAACATTTTGTCGTCACTATTTTTGCTTAACATATGCAATTCTCTTTTTCTTTGACTGGAAATAATAATTTCAGGAGTTACCCACTTTTTTAAAGGTTTTTTATTAGATTTAACTGTAACTGTTTTTACTGGGAAGCATGAATTAAAATGCAATTTGACAATTTTTAGGAACAAACTATATAATACATTAACATCAGTACTGTTCTCAGACCAAAACGAATCCCAGCTTTCATACTCCAATAATTGGACAAAATTTGAAATATTACCTACCCCTTGAAAAATCTCTTTTTGAGAGTTTCTTACTAGAGCCTCTCTGAAAACTATTTTTAAATGTTAAGATTTGAAAAGTATGGTCAGAGAGATCGTTATCAAATACGCTAATTTCACAGCTTTCAAGCAATAGATTTGTATAAATATTGTCTACACATGATTTTGAGAATGACGTAATCCTAGTAGGTACTGAATTATTAGGTATTTTTTAATTGTAAGAATGTAACATATCTATAAAATTATTTACATGGTCCTTCTTATCAAGTAAGTTAATGTTAAAATCTCCTGCAAAAAACAATTGATAGTTAGGGTATCGCTTATTAACATACTGTAATAGTGAGTCAAACAATTGAAAAAATGAATCAAGGCCCAACTTGTCATATTACGTTGCTCTATATATACAGATAACAATAGCTGGCTTATGCAGATTCAATTTAACCCCACAACACTCAAAAAAATATTCTTTACAAAACTTATCTAAATCAACTAAAGGATCAACAGTTAACTCATTCAAAGCAAGTATGCACACACCACCTCTTTGCTTTTTTGATCTAGAAAAACTATTCACAATTTTATAACCCCCAATTTGATTTAAAATGAAAATATTATTAGAATTCAACCAGTGTTCAGATATACAAAGAATATTTGGTTTTTTATCAAAATATACCAACAGTATGTTAAACTCCATTGCTTTATCAACTCTACTTAAACCTTGTATGTTATAGTGCATGATAGAGAATAAATAGCATTCTTCATGACAGCATAACTGTCTATGTATATAAAACTATTTATGTATATAAAAATGGAACAGCATTTTTATATACATAAATAGCATAACTTCATGACTTTACTATGCATTAAATGTTTAAAAATTTGGTAATTGAGTTAAGGTTACTTCAGCATCTTAAAAATTAAATTGATTAGGATATTTATTTAACCCTTTGAAATTCAGTTTAAAAAAATGTTTATTAGATTTACATTAATAGCAAAATTTTATTATATTACTTAACATAGCTAAGAAATTGAGTGTTCATTCCATTGTTAGTAAGCACTCTACTTGTCAGTGTTGATGTTCAGTTGGTTAAATTCTATGGTCTGGTCTCTGGAGCACTGATGGTGAAGTGTTTGAGTTCTGGCCTCATCGTCAAATTTGTTCATATAATTTAAAAATGACTAGTCTACGGCTTAGCATAGTGCAGACTCTGGTATTTCTAATATAGTTACATACATACAGTAGTCCCTCTGTATTCCGGCCCTGCGCCAGTCCGGCCCCCCCAGTAATCCGGCTGGTTCTATCTTATTGATAAAACAACCAGAACCAGTTCTGGTTCCAGAAAACCAAAGGGGGAGATAGCTTTCATATCAGGAATGTTTCAGGAGTTAAAAGTGCTGATAAACAGAACAATGAAACGACAAATTCTGATCAAAAAATAAACGAAATAACTTTTTCAGACTGTAAGATAAATAAAATAACTTCGTCAGAAAATATCTGCCCACAGTTGGCCTTTTCCTTATCAGTACTGCAGCACTTGAAAGAACAGATAACATTAGAATTCCAAATGCAGTAAAGAGGAAGATCGTCCTGAGCCCCACACTTGTTTATCCTGACCCTTTCTTATCACTTCCTGCCCGATAAAAACACCAACAACAAAAACAAAACAAAAAAACACGATATGCTTCTAGTTTTATAGTGTATAATAGTTGAAAGGTTTTTATAGTGAGGTATATATATTAGAGTTTCTTTGTTTAGACATGTTATTAATAATGCAAAACATTGCAATAAAAAATGATAGGAAATATAATTTAAAAATACATGTTTATGATAATATTCTGTCAGCACAAGACAACTCTTAATAATGTTACTATTTTTTTATTTTTATCAATAGTTACATTTTATTTTAACTATTTTTTTCTTTTTTGCAAAGTTTTAAAGGATTAATGTTTTCAATTGTTGTAAGCTTTTTAACTTGTTTTTGGTTCATATGCAACAGTGTTATGTAACACGTTTCAACTGGTGTACCATATTTTTCTTACTTTGAAACTATTGTACATCTTTATTGTAAAAATTGACTTTTTTAGTTACAATATACATTCTATTATCTAATTTAATCATGTTTTACAATTGAACTCCAGTAATCTGGCTTTTTCACTAATCCAACACATACCTGGTCTGAATTGTGTCGGATTAATGAGGGAATACTGTATTATATTTTTAATACTCTATTATATGCAAAAAATCTAAAAAATAACACCCTTTCTTTGTAACTGTACAAATAATAAGATAAGAATGATACTAAACTTCTCTATTTATAAAGACTAACAAATACAATAACAAAAAGGCTAGTTCAGTATAAAGAATTTTTTTTTCAAATAGTCAAATAATAAATAACTATAATAACATACATTTACTCTCTCAAAAATATAATGTTTATTATTTTAATATTTTATGTTTAGGAAAAGCAGATATACAGAAGAAAAACAATGTTCGTTTTCAAGAATACACACCCCTGGGGAAATCAGTTCATGGAGGTATTTTGTTTATTCATAGAACTTTCTTTTATTTCTTAGTTATTGTATTTCGATTGGTTTTAAATTAGGTGTACTTTAAGATTTATTAGACTTAGGCCCGTACACACTATCAAGTCACCTGTCCGGTTGTCAGATGACCAAATCTTTATACTTTATTTAGTTTTACCTAATAATTTTTGTTTGAGATCTATTAGTACGAAGTCATTAATTAATTATCAAATTATTGCAGTAAGCCTAGGAGTAATATATTCCGTGATTAATAAGAGAAAAAGGAAATACTTGGCGAACAGTTCGCTTTGGAGAAGAAATCTTCTATCTTAGACTAATAAAATGAGAGAGCTTATAACCGAACCAGATAACTGGCGTAACTATATGAGGATGGAAGAAACATTTATAGAAAACTGTTAGACATGGTAACACTAATCATTGAAAAATAAAACACTCATCAAAGAAATGCTGTTAAACCAAATAAGCGATTATGTGTGACACTTAGATTACTGGTATTTAGATTGTTATCTCACCTACTATGACATTAACATTTTTAAATCCTGAAACTATGAAAAATCACTTATACATTCCAAGATTTGCAAATTACACAACAGTACCACTGAGAGGTTTTTTTTTTTAGATTTGCAAAAAATAACAACTTAGTACCGCTCTTAAGATATCACCTGATATTCTCAATGTATAAAATCCTTTATATTTTGCATAGTATAAGCTACACATATATAAAGCACTAATCACTTAAAGTAAAATCAATGTTAAAATATTATTTGTTATTGTTGATAAATATAAGCGGTATAATAGTAAGTTCTTGATTATGTGTAACACTTGTTTATGCGTATTTAGTAATTTTTTTATAGGAAAATATTTAGGAAAGTTTTGGTCAAAAACTGAAAGAGAAAATATAGCATGTTCACCAGGTCTCAAGTCACCTGAACAATATGTGAATGGTCTGTCAAATTACGTCCACACTATATTGTCACCTGACAGTTTTCTATGAATAATTTAAAATTTATTTCAATATGAAATGCGTTAACAGCATTTAAGCAAACCAATGTGCAGCAAGAAAAGAAATAGAAACACAAGTCTGCTTGCCTACACTACATCCAGACCTCTATTTAACACTTACTTTTTATGCGGAAGTGAAAAATACTATTTGCTGCCTTAAATTGAAGACCTCTTGTGGTGTTGATAAATTTTCTTGTAAGTTGGTTAAACACTGTGCTAACAAATTACTTGAGCCGTTAGTCAGCATCATTAGCAAATTATTCCAGCTAGGTGAAATTTCATCAGATCTGAATATCAGCAAAGTATACTCTAAGTATAAAAAGGACTTTACACATTCACTGCTGATAAAATATTATGTACTTTAGAACTTTAGCATATGCTGAAACTATAAGTGTCATTTCTGAAAACTCTCTAATAAGTAATAAAAATTTAAAACAAAAAACGAATATACCTCAAAGTCACATAACCTCTAAACACAAATGTATAGAATGAAAAACAACCACATTCAACAATAAACTAGTAATTGGCAGTAATCAGCTGTTTTAGTCCATGACGTACAAGTGAGCCGACCGCACACGACGCAAGCTCAACTTGACACACAAGTGCGTTTTCAGCAGTGAATATATTATAAATACAAACCAATTTCTCTTGTTTCCATATAAAAAAAAAAACATAGAGAGCAAATAGCACTAACCAGATTAATGATTCATCTCACCCTTTATAATCTGATCACCAAAAAACAACTCAAATTCCTGAAAGGGATATCATCAACATCAACCATAATCAACCTATTTGAATTTATCTTTGACCACAAATAGATAATGAACAGTTTGTCTCTGCAATTGTCTTAATTCCAACAAGGCTTTTGACTGCCTGAAACATCAAATTCAGTCCAACAAACTAGAAAATCTTGGTGTAAGAGGCCTTACAAAAGACTGGTTCTTAAGCTATTTAACTGGACATACACAAATAGTAGAACTTGAGAAGTGATTAACAATGAACTGAAAACCTTAAGTCCACCACACTGCCAATGAAACGAGGGGTACCACACTGATCTGTCCTGGGACCCACTTTATTCATTTTACTGACAAATGACTTCCCCATAGACATTCGCAATAATGTATGTAGACGATAGAATTGTACAGATAAAGAACAGTTTAACACATGGCTTACAAGAAGATACCACTGAACACACCAATACTGTACTGTTGTTAAATTATCTTGCAGTTTACCATTCCAAAACCATTCAAATATACTTTAGTACAAAAAAAAGACAAAGTTCCAGCAACACCAAATCTTCCTCTAGAAAACCACACAAGATTCCTGGGGTCTGATTGTAGACAAAGATTTTTCTGAAATATACAAACCGACCAAGTGTGTAAAAAAAAAATTAGCCCCGGTGTCTATGCAGTATATAGAATAAAATGGATTAGTGGACTTGAAACAGCCAAAACTGTTTACTATGCTACTTGTACTACATGTCGACATTCTGTTCTCTCTACATCTACTATTACAACGCTTGTCATAGCGAACAATATATCCCACCAAAATATAGAACCACCCTACCAGAGAAGACAACATGCTGGATGTAAACTATGGAACCTTCTCTTAGCCAGCAGCATCCAAAACATTATTGGATGAAAACCAAAAGAAGAATTCAAGAAGTGGCTTCTTAAAAAAAACCTTCGTATTCACTGAATGAATTTATAGAAAATGTAAGTGAAGAACAAACTAACAATACTTCTGAATGACTCCAATATTACTCAACCTACACTCCTGTGCAATATTATATTACCAATTGATTATTTTCCTAGATTGCGATTTTATGTATATGGAGAGAGTTAAGATGTTTGTTTACTTATATTAAGCATGGCAGGTGTGGTAATACACACATGAAAGAGTTATGTCGTTAGTGTTTGAACAAATTATATTGTGAAACATGAGATGACAATATTTTGAACATTACACAGTAAAAATTAGTAATGCTTGCTCTTTATTGTGTCTTTATATCTGAAACTGCTGTATTAAATTTTCGATTCCTGATACTACCTCCTCTAGCACATATGACTACTTGGAGCCTTATACACATCCCTGGAATGAGATTTTTTATGGTTCCTTGGGGAATATTTTCCCTCTATCCTTGGACTGCTTCTTCAACCTCTTCTAAAGTTTGTGATGCATGAGCCTGAGTCCGCACAACAAGGCTTTTAACACTTTGAAGCCTAAGCCCGAAGATAGATCGGGCGACGCAAACTGGCGTACTCGCCGACGCCCGAGAATAGCTCGGGCGCCCATATTTAATTCATTATATCTTTATTATCGGCATATAATCGGGTTTAGGTCATCTGAATATGTCTTTTAGTTATCTGTTATTATATTTTATCGGTCTATTAATTTTTTTTATCTACATCTGGTCTTGGATAAATAATTATCGTAACAGCTGACGTGAGACTTGGAATGAGCGTGCGCCGAGCGGTATTGTTTATGTCAGCATTGTTTATGTCAGCCGGTCAGTGACCCACGGTGCTTTGAGTCGTAAACAACACATTCGTTATAGAAGTGAATATTCTGTGTTTATAATTCAAGTATAGTATTTATATTTTATTATCATGTTTTCAGTTCAGTTTCTTTGTAAATATTGTTTTACATATTTTTGTACTTATTTGTAGCTTCTGTAAAAAATAAAAAAAATGTACAACACCTAAAGTTTTGCCCATCATTGAAAAGAGAATTTTCTCCCCTTTACAAAGATATATAATATAACCTTTTTATGAAATTTATAAGGCATTTACAATTTTTTTAATGTGAACATAAAACCCCCAGGATTCCATGCCAAATGGAGTATTAAGGGCCCAGGCTTCAAAGTGTTAAGAGTATCCCACAGATGTTCTTAGAGATTCATGTCAAGACTTCTCGGAAGCCACTTCCAAGAGATATAAGAGATATTATGACTTTTTAGCCTTAGATGTTAAGATTATGCTAGTGGAAACTTTTGTATTTCCCCACTTTGATTACTGTGATTTTGTAATCAATGACATGCCTACCCATTTTTCAGATAAACTTCAACGAGCGCAGAACTATTGTCTACGTTATATTTTCAATCTTCGTCGAGATGAACATATCACTCCTTCAGACATTCAAATTTACTGAAGTTACTTGATTATAGAAAGATAAACATTTTACTTTTACTATATGATCTTTTTCAATCCAAATATCCTTCCTATTTAGCTTCAAATTTTGTGTTTAACTTCAGCATCAGTAATCGGGACATACGTCAGGGTTCATCAATGTTATCTATTCCAGCTCATTGAACAGCACTTTACAATAGGTCTTTTATTGTCACTACCTGCTGAGTGTGGAATAAACTTGATCGTTCAACTCGAATTATTTATAGTCGAGCTTGGTTTGTTATGGCACTGTGAGAGTGGTTGTCAGCAGATTCATGGGGGTTGTAGGCCTTGGTCGAGCTGTTAATGTTAAACTAAGTGTATGTGTGATGTGTGTTTGTTGTGGTCAATTTTTTTTCATGTAAGTAATAGTTCTTGTTTTTCTTCTTTGTTTATGTTCTTTCATGCCAGATGCAGTTTTTTAGTTGAATTATTTTATAACTCTAATTATGTATTGTTATTTGGTTTGTAAATAATGTGCTCAGCAGAAGTGAACATGTATGAACTCTTTAGATATACTCATTGTAGTTTTATATTGAATTTTCTTTTATGATATTAAGTGTAAGAGAGGACGCAATGGTCCTAACTTTGCCTCACTAAATAAAACTTATCATTTAATTTCATTTCAAGCCACCTCCAAAATGTTCACTTTGAGCAAAGTACACTTGAGAATATCGCTCCCTACTTCTTCTCCAAACTTGCACATGTCCACCTCTTAGGCTCACTCTAGTTTCTTCTGAGAGTAAAACGCTTTTCGATTGCTGAAGACCAATTAACATGATTATGAGCAAATGCAAGTCAAGTAATACAGCATTGCCTGTTTGCTCTGTGGATGGCCTTCCGCTGGCAAACCCAACTCTGTTAAGACGTTTCCTCACCGTACTAATGAAAATGTGAACATTTCTTACACGTCTAATCAATTCCTGCAGAGATTTAATGGTTGTGAATCTTTCTCTAAACGTACTAAGAACTAAAAATCTATCATTGCACTGGTTTTTCACAAGGCCAGCCTTGTCCTGGCCTTGTCTCATCTGATTCAGCGTCCTGGAACTGTCTTAAGGCTCTTCAAATTGTGGTATCATACACATCTAGCATTTCTGCCACTTGCCTGTATGACATACCTTGTTGCACTAAAGATCTTGCTAGGGAGGCTTATACAGCTGTTAAATAGTGAGAGATGACTAAAAATGAACACCTTACGCCAAAAACTTATGGAATAATCACAATATAGTATTCAAAAGTAAGTACTCACAAAATTGATCAAACAATACTAAAATTCAGTTTGAACTTTTTACCATGGACAGATACAAACTAAACATTCAAAGGACTAAGACTATTTGGCCGTTCAGACTTGTTTTAGTTGTATTCTTGCTTATCTGTATGTTATTACCGATAACAAAACAGTTATAAACTCTCTTGTGGTTTAAATCCTTTTTTTTTTTTTTTTTTTAAGCTGGTGCCATAATTTTGCACATGAGTGTATTTTCTTTCTTTTAAATTTGACACATAAAGAAGTTCATGCAAATAAAGATTTGATTTGATTTTATATGGAGTGAAAAAAAAAAAATAACTAATTTTATATTTGGAATTGATTATTCCAGTACTAATTTATAAAATTGAGTCAATGCCTTTTGTTTTTAAGTTATATATTTGTACATTTATTGATTTGTTAACAAAAATCACACTGCCATCTCGACAATTATTTATTCTACAATAACTTCTTATTCTACAATAATCTTCATATTAAATTAAATTCAACAATAAGTAGCACTCTATGTAGTACTATAACTTATAATAACCCAAAGACACAAAACTTTATATAAATGAAGCTAAACTAGCTGAGTGTGAGTTAGGTACACAGTCAAGCTACTTTGAGCATCCTTAAAATAAGTAGCACTCTATGTAGTACTATAACTTATAATAACCCAAAGACACAAAACTTTATAAATGAAGCTAAACTAGCTGAGTGTGAGTTAGGTACACAGTCAAGCTACTTTGAGCATCCTTAAAATAAGTATTATTCTATGTAGTACTATAACTTATAATAACCCAAAGATACAAAACTTTATAAATGAAGCTAAACTAGCTGAGTGTGAGTTAGGTACACAGTCAAGCTACTTTGAGCATCCTTAAAATAAGTAGTATTCTATGTAGTACTATAACTTATAATAACCCAAAGATACAAAACTTTATAAATGAAGCTAAACTAGCTGAGTTTGAGTTAGGTACACAGTCAAGCTACTTTCAGCATCCTTAAAATAAGTATTATTCTATGTAGTACTATAACTTATAATAACCCAAAGATACAAAACTTTATAAATGAAGCTAAACTAGCTGAGTGTGAGTTAGGTACACAGTCAAGCTACTTTGAGCATCCTTAAAATAAGTAGTATTCTATGTAGTACTATAACTTATAATAACCCAAAGATACAAAACTTTATATAAATGAAGCTAAACTAGCTGAGTGTGAGTTAGGTACACAGTCAAGCTACTTTGAGCATCCTTAAAATAAGTAGTATTCTATGTAGTACTATAACTTATAATAACCCAAAGATACAAAACTTTATATAAATGAAGCTAAACTAGCTGAGTGTGAGTTAGGTACACAGTCAAGCTACTTTGAGCATCCTTAAAATAAGTAGTATTCTATGTAGTACTATAACTTATAATAACCCAAAGATACAAAACTTTATATAAATGAAGCTAAACTAGCTGAGTGTGAGTTAGGTACACAGTCAAGCTACTTTCAGCATCCTTAAAATAAGTATTATTCTATGTAGTACTATAACTTATAATAACCCAAAGATACAAAACTTTATAAATGAAGCTAAACTAGCTGAGTGTGAGTTAGGTACACAGTCAAGCTACTTTGAGCATCCTTAAAATAAGTAGTATTCTATGTAGTACTATAACTTATAATAACCCAAAGATACAAAACTTTATATAAATGAAGCTAAACTAGCTGAGTGTGAGTTAGGTACACAGTCAAGCTACTTTGAGCATCCTTAAAATAAGTAGTATTCTATGTAGTACTATAACTTATAATAACCCAAAGATACAAAACTTTATATAAATGAAGCTAAACTAGCTGAGTGTGAGTTAGGTACACAGTCAAGCTACTTTGAGCATCCTTAAAATAAGTAGTATTCTATGTAGTACTATAACTTATAATAACCCAAAGATACAAAACTTTATAAATGAAGCTAAACTAGCTGAGTGTGAGTTAGGTACACAGTCAAGCTACTTTGAGCATCCTTAAAATAAGTAGCACTCTATGTAGTACTATAACTTATAATAACCCAAAGATACAAAACTTTATAAATGAAGCTAAACTAGCTGAGTGTGAGTTAGGTACACAGTCAAGCTACTTTCAGCATCCTTAAAATAAGTATTATTCTATGTAGTACTATAACTTATAATAACCCAAAGACACAAAACTTTATATAAATGAAGCTAAACTAGCTGAGTGTGAGTTAGGTACACAGTCAAGCTACTTTCAGCATCCTTAAAAGAAGTATTATTCTATGTAGTACTATAACTTATAATAACCCAAAGACACAAAACTTTATATAAATGAAGCTAAACTAGCTGAGTGTGAGTTAGGTACACAGTCAAGCTACTTTCAGCATCCTTAAAATAAGTATTATTCTATGTAGTACTATAACTTATAATAACCCAAAGATACAAAACTTTATAAATGAAGCTAAACTAGCTGAGTGTGAGTTAGGTACACAGTCAAGCTACTTTGAGCATCCTTAAAATAAGTAGTATTCTATGTAGTACTATAACTTATAATAACCCAAAGATACAAAACTTTATATATGAAGCTAAACTAGCTGAGTGTGAGTTAGGTACACAGTCAAGCTACTTTGAGCATCCTTAAAATAAGTAGTATTCTATGTAGTACTATAACTTATAATAACCCAAAGATACAAAACTTTATATAAATGAAGCTAAACTAGCTGAGTGTGAGTTAGGTACACAGTCAAGCTACTTTGAGCATCCTTAAAATAAGTAGTATTCTATGTAGTACTATAACTTATAATAACCCAAAGATACAAAACTTTATAAATGAAGCTAAACTAGCTGAGTGTGAGTTAGGTACACAGTCAAGCTACTTTGAGCATCCTTAAAATAAGTAGCACTCTATGTAGTACTATAATTTATAATAACCCAAAGATACAAAACTTTATAAATGAAGCTAAACTAGCTGAGTGTGAGTTAGGTACACAGTCAAGCTACTTTGAGCATCCTTAAAATAAGTAGTATTCTATGTAGTACTATAACTTATAATAACCCAAAGATACAAAACTTTATATAAATGAAGCTAAACTAGCTGAGTGTGAGTTAGGTACACAGTCAAGCTACTTTGAGCATCCTTAAAATAAGTAGTATTCTATGTAGTACTATAACTTATAATAACCCAAAGATACAAAACTTTATATAAATGAAGCTAAACTAGCTGAGTGTGAGTTAGGTACACAGTCAAGCTACTTTGAGCATCCTTAAAATAAGTAGTATTCTATGTAGTACTATAACTTATAATAACCCAAAGATACAAAACTTTATAAATGAAGCTAAACTAGCTGAGTGTGAGTTAGGTACACAGTCAAGCTACTTTGAGCATCCTTAAAATAAGTAGCACTCTATGTAGTACTATAATTTATAATAACCCAAAGATACAAAACTTTATAAATGAAGCCAAACTAGCTGAGTGTGAGTTAGGTACACAGTCAAGCTACTTTGAGCATCCTTAAAATAAGTAGTATTCTATGTAGTACTATAACTTATAATAACCCAAAGATACAAAACTTTATATAAATGAAGCTAAACTAGCTGAGTGTGAGTTAGTTACACAGTCAAGCTACTTTGAGCATCCTTAAAATAAGTAGTATTCTATGTAGTACTATAACTTATAATAACCCAAAGATACAAAACTTTATATAAATGAAGCTAAACTAGCTGAGTGTGAGTTAGGTACACAGTCAAGCTACTTTGAGCATCCTTAAAATAAGTAGTATTCTATGTAGTACTATAACTTATAATTACCCAAAGATACAAAACTTTATATAAATGAAGCTAAACTAGCTGAGTGTGAGTTAGGTACACAGTCAAGCTACTTTGAGCATCCTTAAAATAAGTAGTATTCTATGTAGTACTATAACTTATAATAACCCAAAGATACAAAACTTTATAAATGAAGCTAAACTAGCTGAGTGTGAGTTAGGTACACAGTCAAGCTACTTTGAGCATCCTTAAAATAAGTAGCACTCTATGTAATACTATAACTTATAATAACCCAAAGATACAAAACTTTATAAATGAAGCTAAACTAGCTGAGTGTGAGTTAGTTACACAGTCAAGCTACTTTGAGCATCCTTAACCCTTTCGCTTCCGACGTCCGTTATGTGGTATTTGCGAAGACTTCCAAGGTCCTTTTTGGTGAAAATGCATTGTTTTAAGAAATATGCTATATATTTTTTATTTATGAATGGAATTGAATGATTTTTGTTTTGTTTTTTTTGTCATTAAATTCTCTATAAATATAATTGATAAAGTAATATTTATTAGTTAAAAAATGTTTATTTATATGTATATACATGTATAAATAATTTTTAATTTTTTTTTTATTTTTGTAGTTTGAACTAACCTACAGTGCACAAAAAAAATCTTAGAACATTTTCAAGATGTACATTTTAAAGATAATCTTGTTGCTAACATGCTTACAAATTTGTATGGTCTTACCTTTAAAAATGTCTGTTGTATAATTTTTTTTTTTGAACATGTTGTTTGGAATTTTCGCCCAATTTCAACGCTAATGGGCGATCGTTCTCGTTTTCGTCTACCGTTATTCATATTTACACTTCGATATAAACACTAAACAAACTATAAAGAAGCACATACTAATTATGAAATAAATAAAACACTCTAAAAACAACTAAAAGTAATACGCAACACAGCTAACATCAAACGGACACATATGCTAAAGGTTAGCTGTAAACTACTGATTCAGAACAACAACTCAAGTTGTAAGTCACAGACGTTCAAATTCAAAGATGCGTAAAATTAAAGTTATTATTCCAAAGACGATAAAACCTAATTTCTAGTGTAACCTGTATGTTTATGCATACGTTGCTATAGTTTCATGATAATCAGACGAATTTAAGTAACTGAAAAAAAAATTTCCGCGGACGTCCGATATATCGGACGTTGGAAGTTTTCGAAAAAACCATGACGTCCGATATAATGGACGTCGGAAGCGAAAGGGTTAAAATAAGTAGCACTCTATGTAGTACTATAACTTATAATAACCCAAAGATACAAAACTTTATAAATGAAGCTAAACTAGCTGAGTGTGAGTTAGGTACACAGTCAAGCTACTTTCAGCATTCTTAAAATAAGTAGCACTCTATGCAGTACTATAACTTATAATAACCCAAAGATACAAAACTTTATAAACGAAGCTAAACTAGCTGAGTGTGAGTTAGGTACACAGTCAAGCTACTTTGAGCATCCTTAAAATAAGTAGCACTCTATGTAATACTATAACTTATAATAACCCAAAGATACAAAACTTTATAAATGAAGCTAAACTAGCTGAGTGTGAGTTAGTTACACAGTCAAGCTACATTCAGCATCCTTAAAATAAGTAGCACTCTATGTAATACTATAACTTATAATAACCCAAAGATACAAAACTTTATAAATGAAGCTAAACTAGCTGAGTGTGAGTTAGGTACACAGTCAAGCTACTTTCAGCATCCTTAAAATCCTTATTGAAAAAAATTATAGCTTGTTATTTTGTGTAAATATATATAACATTAAATCTCATATAAGTTGTAAATACATAATTAATAATTAAATGCCAGGTTTTACATATTTAATAGCAACTAATTATCTACATGTTTTTAAATATTTAATGACTAAATTTAATGAATAAAAACAGGTGGTTGATTTACTTCTTGTTTACAGTCGGTCAGATTCATTATTTTCAAATAATTAGTTTTATTCTGAAAATAGAGAAGCCAATTACAATTAAAAGTGTACAAAATGAAAGGTTAATAATTTATTACATTAAGTTTTGACATTGACAATAAAAGAGTTGAAAAGAACACACAATTATTCTAATTTACTACAAGTATATAATATTTTTGATTGATTCACACATATTCATACTGACATTGTAAAATACATTTTAATAATACCAACATGTATATGAGTAATTGGGTGGGCCAGTACAACTGTATGTTTATGAGTATAGGTAATGGGGATGAATTGAATCAGTCTACTTATTGAACGGTATCAACATAACCTGTTGATGTAGGTGTCCCTCAGGGTTCTGTTATATGTACAATTATTTCCTTAAAATTCTGTAAAATATATGGATGTATAATTTCTAGTAATTTACAAAAATTAGCATGTCCTCAAGGAGAATGTTCATAGACTGTTTGGCTTTCCTGGCAAAAATCACTTACCATTATTATAAAATCATCATAGTATCATTTGAAATTATGAGACAAAATCTGTTTTAAGATTAGTATCTTCTGTTTTTGTCTGAATTTTCAGAATATTGTATTATTTTGGAAGGAACATATGTTGTACTTTGATCATTTTAACATTTTGAGCTGCCTAATGTATCACACACTACTAAACAATAAATTTATATTAAAACCCTTTAATTTAAATTTTTTATGATTTTATCCTTTTTATTTTTCATATTTTTTGCATGTAAATTGTTTTTTGCATGTATTTTGTTAGTTATTATTTGCAATAATTACAATATTTTCAATTCAAAACAAAATCAAATGAAACCCATAATATATATTTATTGGAGATTGCTCTTTACATTTTAAGGGCAAGCAAGAATTTCAGTTCCTCACATGATTTTCAAAGTGATGTCCTATAACATTTTGTCACATACCCACATGTTGACACATATTCGTAACTACAGAAAGTGTCCCCGGGAATGTCTAGACTGGAACATCCGAAGGGCTTTGTTGAGTGATGAATTCGATGCGGAGAATGCAGATGTAAGTATGTTTACTATCAACACTTAAGCTAGTTGTATCAAGACCAGTTTAAATCCTTGTTATAGATATTTTTTATAAAGTATTGTATAGTGATAAAAATATGTGTTCATTGTTTGATAATAATGCAATGATCTATAAAATATATAGATGTATAATTTCTCGGGATTTGCAAAAAACTAGCGTATCCTCAAGTAGGATGTTCATAGACTGTTTGGGTTTCCTGGGAAAAATCACTTACCATTATTATAATAGTATCATTTGAAATTATCAGACAAGATCTTTTTTAATAGTATGTGCATTTTCAAAATATTTCATTAATTTGAAGGGGCAATTATTTGTAATTTGAACATGTTGAACTGCCTGATGTACCATACACTACTAAATGATATTTAGATTAAAACCCTTTTCATCTAGAATTATGTTTAGATAATTTAATTTATATATGATGTTATACTTGTTCATTTCACTTTAAAGGATTGTTCCATAAGAATAGATTGCATTTATTAAAAAAATCAGATAACAAGAACAAAATAATACATACTATTAAAATAACGGCTGAAGAATTTGGATTGCATTTTAGTATGATCGAGTGTTGTGTCTTAAGCCTTGAAGACTTGAACACTTTTTCTATAATTGGAATTGTTTCAGTAAAAAAAAAATAGTATTGAAATACGTAGTGACAATTTAAAAGCAGCATAGGGAGGCTCTGACGGAGACACTACTTTAGTAAATTATATGAACATAAAAAAAAAATGTAACACCAATTATTACTTTAAAAAATATAATAGTTATGAATATTTTCAGCACTATAGATAATTTTCAATACCACTGTACTATCAAAATGTTTTTCACTGTACTTGCAGTTACTCCGGGTTAAAAGTTCAGTTGTGGTATATGTAAAGAAAAATTAAAGCTATTCCATGTACAAAAAGAATCCATGTACAGAAATTAACTGACGGTCAGATAAGTCATTTGGTTACTGAAAAGGAACTTCCTATCCTTAACACGTTGAATGCGGACTACATTAATTAACATAGCACGCTTGGCGGCCTACATTGATTAAACACTCCTGCTTCAAATGCATTGGTTTAGCGTGAGTTTAGCTATTGACAGAGAACATTGTGTCACCTGCAGCTTATTGTGCCAGTTTTGTGCTTGAGAGTAGTTTGTTTTCCGTTTCCACCATTTTTTTAGGAGGGGTGACTGTAATAAGTTATAGTGTTTCATGGTTAGCCATTAAGGTGGGCAGATATGTGGTCTTTCAGCATTCAACGTGTTAAAGACTTCGACAGTATTCAACAAAAATCTACATCTATAGGCAATAGACAAATCTTTTACGCGGATACGTCTTTACAGAAACAGGATTGTTACAATACAAAAATTGTATTGAAATACGTAGTAACAGCTTATAAACAACATGGGGGTGCTGTGATGGGGACACTAGTTTAGTATATTACATGAATATAACAAAAAAAAAATTAACACCAATATTACTTTAAAAAATATAGTAATTATATGAATATTTCCAACGGTAGATATTTTCAGAAACTGCATGAATCACATTCATAATGTTTAGTTAATTTGTTTTCTGTTATTGGTAACCAATTCTTATTTTATGATTATGTATGAGTTTAGTGAAGAAGTTCAACAAAAATTAAATTAAAATTGTCTGAAAGATTTATAATTAATCATTACTACAACCATAATATGATCTATCTTGAAAAAAATGCCATTCCATAGATTTATTTAATTTAATTGAAATTAAATCTGATGTGTAACTACATTGTTGATTTCACAGAATTTATTCTAAACATGTAGTTTCCAAAAAATAAGGAAATAAAAAATCATTCTTAATGTGAAAACTGTACTTCTAAATATAGATTTGTTTTAGATTTTCTGTCTTCAAGAAGTGGATGAAAACCATAAGATTGACATATTGAAGCCTTTTATAAAAAAGGGTAATGTTTTCTTTCACTGTATAATCTCATGATTTCAAATTATGTTTACTTAGAAAAAAGTATTTTTAAGAGTCAATTTATAATAGATTTGAATAAGAAAATATTTTTTACACTTTCATTCAGCAGGTCTGCCACTACTGCTTGTTTAAAATGCATTACATTTACATGGGACTAAACTAACACTCCACTGTTAGACCTAACAGCTGATAATTAGAGACACAAAATTCAGTATTGGGTGAGAAATACATCTGTGTGTATATAAAATAAATGGTATTACTATCCAATTTAGATAACATTTCAAACATAAATATTGTATTTACTAAGCAAAATCTTTGTATAATTTTAATGCTATTTTGTTTTAGTTACTTTCAGTCTATAATTAGTATAGAAAATTATAATCAGTTTCATTAATTATTAACATGGTTACTTATTTAAAATAACTGAATCAGTGCTCTCCTTGTACACAGGATTTGATGCCATTTACGTGCCACGAGGAGAGGATAGACCTGATGGCTGTGCACTGGTTTACCGGACCTCAATGTTCCAGGTGGAAGATCTCAGTGCCATCCATTATAAAAGACCAGAGGTTAGTTAAATTTATTTTAAACAAATGTTATAGTTTCAAAATTATAAGTTGAGCTTTTTTTATGAAAACATTGGGCTTCCTGCCGCATTTGATTTTCTATTAAGGGTGTCAGATCAAAAATTATTATTGAATTACAAAAAATAAAAGTATTAGTCTTCTTATAAGGAATAAATGTGTTGAGGGAAAAATCAGTTAAGTATTTAAAGTATGATTTACGATTTATAAATATTTGTTCATAACAAGAGATCCTAAAGTGTGAAGCTAACAGATGTTGAAAAACTTTCCTCTTGGATGCATTATTTTAGTCGAGGTATTGGGGAAAAAAACTTGTAGTTTCTCTACTGGTGGCGGCAACCGAAGACATCTGTAGAATGTGTTGCGCATCTGAAGAGGAATGTGAAAATCAATGATATTGAAGAGATATGGGGAGTCCATCAGGTTATTCAGCAGTTTGAATAGAAGGCAGAATGTTGAAGTTACCTTCTTCACTCCCCCCATCTGATTGGCAAGGTCTTTAATGGGCACATTATGATAATTGTAGCCAAGTTCTCCCAGATCGGATCTCCAGTCTTGAACCTCTCTAAATCTTCTTTATTAATGGCTACATCATCATCAAGGTGTAGTTCCACTGTTGGAGAAGAATGATAAACTTATACGAGGCATGTTTTTAAAGTAAGTACCGTTTTGGAATCTCACCATTGTAGCGCTGCGGTTGGCGTTCGGCACATATAGACTGTGTACCACTATATGTTGGCAGGCCACAGCCGCTGTTACAGATCCTTTTGACAGTGTTTAAGGTTGCTTATAAGTGTTTAAAATGCCTCCTCCGGTTGAAAATGACGCTATCTGTGAAATATGCGCTGTGATATGTTTTCTTGACATTAAAGACGTAAAAGCACTTGACATTCACTGTGAGGTCTGTAAAGTTTATTGAGAAAACACAATTAGTGATGGGATGGTATGGAATTAAGTGAGAGCTTTTCAAGATGGCCATATAAATGTGCATGATGAGGAGCAAAGTTGACAAACTTCACTCTTTACTGATGCCTTGGTGGAAAATGTTGATGAAAAAGTCAGAGAAAACAGATGCTTTAGAATTTCACCGTAATCTATTGGGTCTCCTCAAGTGTCAAGAAGTGTGATTTACAAAATTGTGACAGAATATTTGAAGTAGTGAAGGTTGTGTTCACCCTGGGTTTTGACAATTCTGACGGAGGATTACAAAAACAAATGTTTAGTGACAGTCACAAAAGCAAATATCTAGCCAGTTATCTCACATTACTAGAACGTTACAATCAGAGTGTTAATGATATTTTAAGCCAAATTATCACTGTAACATACCTCACGATGCATATCAGTTGCTTTCATGCTTTAAGTGTAAAGAGTTTTCTATACAAAGTTTGTATAGAAGCGCATACTTCACAGTTGGCACCATTTTCAATTGGAGGAGGTATTTTAAACATCCATAAGCAACCATAAAATTGTCAAATGCATCCGTTATGGCAGCTGTGGCTTGCCAACCAATAGCCGGTATACAGTGTGCATGCATCGAACACCGACCGCGGTCCTATAACGGTGGAATTCAAAACAGTACGTACTTTAAAAGCATATCTCTTATATTAAAAATGTATTTGAGTTTGTTGGTATTTTAGTACATTTTAAATTTAAACCTTTGTAATATTTTTTGTAACCTTTACCATTAATTGAGAAAATAAGCTCTGCATTCAGGTTTAACTACAACAGTTACAAGTTTCAGTATTTGTTTTGACATTTCAGGTTGGAAACATTTTGGTTTATACTTTTATTACTAATAAAAAATTAAAATTTTATTTTGCATTAGTAGTTTGTTAATCCAAACACTTTTCAAGTATATATATATTTTTATTGAAAACAAATAGAAGTTATAGTTAAGATAATTGGGTAGATTACGCTAATCAACATTAATTTAATTTATCCTCATTTTAAATAACAATTTACTTCAGCTGTACAGTATTTGATTTATTTTAAATTGGTCAGTAGCTTAGTTGCTTGAACCCTAGTTTGATAAGGTATAGGTCTTCAGTTTGATCCCGATCAGAGTCATAACAATTTTTAAAGGAACCAGCTGATAACCACCAATTTTTCATCCTGTCATTCAGCTACTAATTAGTGACACTGTAAAATGACTACATTAGTTTATTTACACTCTTCACACTCATTTGATATCTATATTCACCCATATCTTGATGATTGGGTCTTAAGAATAAATAAGACCCAATCATCTCAACATGTCAAATGCAGTTGGATGTGTATGTTCACCTATTAACTGTCAAAATAGGTAACATTTGAGCCTATGAGAACTATTTTTCAGAGCTGTTAGTTAATGATGACCAAAATGGAATCGAGAAAGAATTAAGGATTTCAACTCTCAAATTTATGAGGTATGTTATCTCAGTGTAAATTATATTTCACTGTTGATGTAGGTGTAAATTATATTCCACTCTCCTTACACACAGAGAAGTTTTAACCAAACAATAATACCTGATTAATATGTATATATAATAAAAATAATAAACTATATTCATGGTATAAATAGATCTCAGTTCTCTGGCCAATAGTCTAATTACTTTAATTTAACATATTTGGCATGATTTCAGTTTTTATAAGTTAATAAATTAACAATTCATGCTCTTGTATTAATTCATATTAAATTAAAATGATTTTAATTATTTTTAAGTAGCAGGGAACCTGAATTGGAGCTAATAATTATACCAATCTATATATTTAATTTTGTAAGGCGAATCGGTTGCGTCAAAATTATAAGCACTACACTCCACCTACGCCCTTCAGAAATGGCTCATGTTAAGCTCTGATATTGTAGATGGCGGGAAAAATAAAAGTTTTGCAATTCGCCTGTAGTACTCCGCCCCATTGGCCTTCAAAGTCCCACGTCAATCTTACGTGAAGAGGTTTCGTAACTTTTGTTTTGATGTATTGAGTCCAGCTGTCAATAAGACCAATTAAATATTCCAGCTGTTAATGTTCTATACCCTAATTAACAAGACACAAGGCCAAACCTTTACAGAAGCTGGTGTTTACCTGAACTATAAACCAGTGTTTAGACATGGGCAACTTTGCATGTAGTTGAGTAAAATCCCCAGACGGAATTAAATTTAATTGTTTATTGAAAATACAGTCGACCAAAACAACAAAATAGACAATCCTTACACACAGAGAAGTTTTAAAAAAAACAATAATACCTGATTAATATGTATATATAATAATCAGTTTTACAAAACTATAAATAAATAATTAAATACTATACATTAAATATTTAACAGCAAAATTTTAGTTTTATTTATGTAGGAGCTTTTGCCCCAACAAGCCCCTAGTTATTTCATTATTCTTGTGTTATTTTTGTGTATATAATATATTAACATTATTTAGAAATGACCAGGTGCCACTGATGGACCGTCCCAATGTGGGAATAGTGGCAAGACTGGCTTTCCGAACCCATCTAGCACACAGTGTAGTGGTAGCAAACACACACTTCCTCTACAACCCTAATAGAGAAGACATCAAGCTGGGGCAGCTACAGATGTTGTTAACAGAAGTAGAACGACTGGCGTACAACCCTAAAGGCTATCCTCAGAGGTACGATAAACAAAAAGGCACAACTTAATTGAATAAACACAATTTTCTGTGCCATTAGTACCTTCTTCAAGTTAGAGAACAGCTGACTTTGTTCATGCTAAGAATGTATTATTGCTAACTAAAACAGCTAAAACTTGCTTAAATTGCTGGCTAGTAGGTTTCATTGTGTATTTATTTTTGCATGACTCCTGAAAAATGGGAAATAAATATAGGTGAACATTCTAGTTTATTCATGATGAATCCATTTTTACTATTATACAAAAATCTAAAGGTGTCTGTCTTTATGTGTTTTACTCAATCACGCAAAAACGACTGGACCCATTCAGCTGAAATTTTGCGTGGACAGTCCTATTAGGGTCTCTGGTTCACACATAGGCCCATCTTTATTTTGAAATTTCATCAGGGCATTGCCCCATAGACTCTAACAAGTACCAATGCAATCCCTATGGTAATACCAATTTGACGATTGTTTATAATAATATAATATAGTATAATTAATCAGCTGTTAGAATAAACAAACAACTTATATAATTCTGAAGTTAATAAAGTAAATACCGTACTAAACCTAACCCCAATGCAGTTTTGCGCTCATATGTTTTAAGCGAAAGGAACCTGCACATTTTCACAAAGGGAAACAAAGCTGTAAATATTGTTTAAAAGTCTGTTTCATAAAACTTTCTTCTTTATAAACATGATTATATAAAAAAAAAACAACCCAGAGGTTATTTATAAACGACCTAAACAACGTAGACTTATTTCATCCATGTTTTGTTTTACTGAATGCAATAAGTACAATATAAATCAGTGTAAACCCCTTAGGAAGGACGGGTACTCTGCTAGTCTTAAAATAAATAAAAATTTAGATCTGAAGAATATCAAATTGAAATTTGAGACAAAGTTACTTTTTAGGCATTCATGAAAATATTAACCCATTGCTGATCAAAGACATGGTGTTCATGTTCCGCGCTGAGTGGACCGATAGCTCAACGATGTGACATTGACATTGCGGCACTGGGTGTTTACAGTTGCGGCCCTCGAAGTCAGTGTTATCACTGTTACAATGCACTCATTTGTTTTGAGGCGCTTATCTGTCTGTCTCCTTATCTTTGTTACTGTTTCCTGTCACTGTTGTCTCGACTACTTGATATTAGTCTGGGAAATGTAGTCCTTGTATTCAAGATGTAGGATAAATTACTATCGTCCAAATTAGATAGACTACTAATATGGTCAGTGTAATTTTTAATGTAACGAAAATAATGACAAAACGCCTAGAATTTGCAAGTGTGCTAGGCTGGCAGGGCAGGTGTAGTACCGTGTTGCGAATTTAATTTGTACCGTTAGGCCCGGCGCGCACCACGCTACGCAATCCGCAATGGGTTAATAAAATTAATATTTCAGTCCACTATAAAATGTTACTACCTAACATGTTAATTTGTTGTTAGTACCAAAACAATCTTAACATTTAAATTGCATAGAATTTACTTGTTTCAAAGGCTGTGGTTAAAAGAAGTAGAACTAGAAATGATTTTTAGAAATTCTAATTCATTACATAAAGTAACAAATCTATCATTTTTTTTAGCTATCTAACAGTTTAACTAGATATTTAAAGTAATAAACTAACGAAGTTTTTTAATTAATAAAAATAGATTAGTTGAAATTTTTAGTTTGTCTTGTTGTTAAAAAGTGATATTAAAATATAAATGGCTATGGCAATGGCAGATATAAATTTTCTTGGACTTGTAGTAGACGAACACCTAAGCTGGGAATTGCATATAGATAAATTACTACAAAAATTAAGTTCAGGAACCTTTATTTAAAAACAATGTTGCTGTTTTGTAATAAAGACAGCCTTAAGAGTGATGCTTAAAAAACAAGTCATGATCGAAAAGATCCACTTGTAATTAATAAAAAAAAATTCTGTTACAGTCTGATATTGGACTGTACTAATTTATGTTGAACTTAACAAAGAAATGCTGCAAAACTTCTTGGCACAAAATGGGCACACAATGTAATTTTTCGCACTTAAGATCAGATTAATATAAAAACTCTAAACTAAAGTTTAAGGTATACCACAAAACTTAAAAAACAACAAAACTCAAATTAAAAAATATAAAATTACTATGAAACTGTACTGGATATTTATCATGCAGTTAGCTAAAACAAAAAGTAAGACAAATTTATTAACAATATTTAAAAAGGTGGGACAAGCTCAGAACCAATTTTTATAACCTAAATGGAACCAGGCAATACCCACCAACCATTAATTCCACCGAGAAGGGTGATCGATATGCCACCGGTCCTTGTCAGCTTCGCGACATTAGAAATCTACGTAAAAGCAATTAAATTCAATGATTTTTATTTTAAATTTGTACATTCACATCTAATCAAATACTAAACAACATTATAAAATATTTTCAGAAAACAATTTATAAAATTATAATCAAACCTCCTTAAGGATCTACCTAAAAATTAACTGTCCAAGATAGAAATGTTTATTAATTTTGATATAATAACATTTTTTTACATAACATTACTAGTTTTTTTGGGAACTTGTTGTTTATAGAGAAATATTCCGCAAAAACGTGCGTTCATTAACGTAGTCGAATGCTGTTGGACGTAAATCTACATGAATAACAGTGCTAGTTAGGAAAAAATGCTTGACCCTACCAATTTTATTTTTAATTGTTTGAATGTGATTGAAAGAAAATTTCTGTGAAAATTAATGAGCATCAAAAAATGGGAATTTTTATGATTTTAACATTCTACAATACGTTTGTAGTACCGATCCTATTAGACTACGAATGCTCATTTGAATTTCTCTAAAATAAAACATCGCCAACTGTGAGGCGTCGCCAACTTCAATTTTGTCATGTACTGCTGAAAAATAGTCATATATGAAACAAATCAAAAGATTTTCGGATGATAGAAGTGAATATAAACTACATAATTCTAATAAATATTCAAAAATTATATATGGTGCCTACAATAGTGTATTGTCATTAATTAAAAGACCAAGATAAATTTACTGTGAACAGATTAGTAAATCAAATCACTCAGTTGTGTTGACTCGTGAGTTTTTTAATTTTTTTAAAAATTGCATAAAAAATAGTTTTCTCTGTATTTATGACTTATTGTTAGTACATTTTATAAATGATCACATGGACAGTAGACCATGCAGCCATCCTAGATCAAAAAAATGAAACACAATAAAGTTTGTTTTAAGATTGTTTTTTGACTTGTTACATTTCATGTTTTATTATTACAAAAAGAAGGGGTACCCAGGATACGATAAACCTTAGGAAGTAGAAGCCAAAATGTTTCAACTAGTTTCGAAATAATCAGACATAATATATCTTATAGGAAAAATAAAGGTTATAAGTAAACATACAATCAGAACATCTCGTTACCCATATACTTATATAATACTTTCCTAAAAAATATATAACTACGATCAACTATACCAAAATATAAAAATAAGGCATAATAAAACATCTGCTTTATTGTGTCTCATTATTTCAGGTTATTATTATTTGCTTAAATCAATCACATCCCAATACTGCCATCTGGATGCTTGTGGAATCCACTAGCTTTGAATCCATAGGCATGTAACTTGCACTATGATAAATGTACTATTACATTTAAGCGGTCGTGACAGTCTAAAACGCATAAGCCATTTCCAATAAACATAGGAAAAACGCATTTGGTCATGGAAATTATCGATTAATTTTTAATTCACACTTCTTTTGTGAAACCTTTTTATCAAATCGGTAAAATAAATTTTGGTTTACTATAAAAGCTTGAAATGTCGAATAAAGGATTATAAATAAGACATAATCAATGATCTCTATAAATATTTTGACTACTTTTAGGACACAGGAATTTTATTGTAAAGAGAATTGTACATAATACCTTTTTGGTGTTTTAATAAATTATACAATTCAAATAAAAAAAAAGATAAAAACAGTTAACATATTTTAGTAAAAATTTTTTCACTTTAAAACCCCTATAACACATTAACACAACAAATAATAATAAAAAATAATTAACATAACATGAATAAAACATATAAATAAAATCTATACATATAACAATGGACCTAACAAATAAACCTCTCTAGGATTTTTAACCGAACAAAAAACTTAAATTAACACCAAAATATCGACTCCAATCAAAATGATTCATGCTATTCTGCTAAAATTTGGTTTGTTTATTCTCTAAAAATAAAAACTAAAAAAACCATTAAGACCCCATGGCAAGTGATACACAAAAACTGTTTGGTTAGCCCAATGCACATTAAAACAATGCATTTTATTAGATGTTTTATTTAAATATATTGGTGATTTATTTTTTGTTGTCCTATCTTAAAAGATGCCTTCCAAACTCCCGCTCAGCCAGCGGAAACGGAAATTGTGGAACTACGATGAAATTGAATACGAAAACTTCTACATTAAATGTAAGACAGAATTAGCATCGATTGGCTCCAACATTTGGTTCTAGCTAGCATTAAATAGTTTATGATTGAATGCAGGACATGATTACGCCCACTCACGATTCGCTGGCATTGTAAGGCCAAACATAGCTTAAACTAGACCAGGCTAAACTTTTTATACAAAAAATTACACATACAATCATTAAAATTGAACTGGCAAAGAATAAAGATAGACTGACTAAAATTGTAATGCTTGCACCACAGCATCAGTATGAAATAAAATTCAATAATTTTATAGTAGTATAATGAAATATAATTAGTGGAAAAATAAGGATGTTAAAGAAGAAACGTTTGCCATTAACAATATTAGAAGGAATTAATTAGGTATTGGTGTCAAGAAATTTACAACACTAAAACTAGGTATGTAAACTTGGCAGCAAACCTAACAATGAATCAACTAGTACCAGATAGGCTAGTTTATGATCAATAACAAAATTAGTGCAGTTTAGTGGTAACATCACTTGAGAAAAAGGCTCGATATAAAAAACATATACATAATTCATTGAAACTAAAACAGATTATATTAAAACAATTATGTAAAAACTGTACATTTAGCACACTTTTAACCTTATCTAGATGAACATTGACAAAAGAAAAGATTTAACAAACAACTGATTAAACACAATAAGGTTTTGTCCTACACATGTCAACAGTTGCAACAAAAGGGTTAGATTTAAGATCTTGTAAATAACAAACGATTTACTTTTAGACTCTTTAGCCTGAATCGTGAAAATGCCTGACTGTTGCAATAGAAACACTATTAAAAAATGCAAGGATACTATCGACGAAAGCTAACGACAGGAAACGGAAGCGATCCCGCGCCAACGCACCAAAGTATCGAATCGCACCAACAATTTGACTTAAATCTGTCACACCCAGACTATCCTAATAAAAAAATGCTCACCGCAAAACCTGATTTTTTTAAAAACCAATATTGGATGTTTTCTGTAATAAAGAAATTCATTTTTAACATTTAAGCTGATTCTATAAATTTCAAGAAATTGATTCATATTACTTAATAAGAATGATAAAAAAAAATAATATTAACTGCTATACAAAAATTATGTCATAGTAATTGGAACATTATGACTGGTTTACTGTTAGATCATCAATAGAACTAAATTGTTACATATCACCATACTTTGACAGTATTGAATGTGGCCAGCTAGATAATCAGATTGATCAATTAGATAGATTTTTAAAAAAATTAGAAGGAATTAGTAGTTTTAAAAAAAACATTTAAATGTAAGCTAAATGTTGTCAGAGGATTTACCTACAAAACTGAAAAACACAAGACAAAATGAGCATAGTTAAGAAATAATCAGAAAATATACCCTTTATGAGAAGGCTAGTATAACATTGAAATTTTTATAATTGTAAGTTAAGAATATTTTAAATTATAAAATATAATTGAACCTTTTAATTTAACTTTATCGACTACTTTCTTTGAAATTTTAAACTCTATAGATTGACAGTCAAAATATCTGCCTTGTTTTTAAATTTGTATTTCTAGAAAACTTAATTCAAACTATAAAACCCGCACTACAAAAAAGGTCCTGTTAGATTACACTACAATCATGAGTTGGGTGTCTATATTGCTCGTTATCACTATGGTTTTTGGTGGTCCAGCAACTTTTATGTAAAAATCCAAAATTAAATAGGTCCGTCCAAATATAAATGTTTCATAAATCAGTTTTTTATTTAAATATTGACAATTCCATTTACGTCTACCAATTACAAAACTTACAAATAATTTATAAATTGAGAATTGTTCGAGTATGATTTTAAAACAAATTCATTAAATTTAAGTTATAAATAATTCTTGGTACACCAAAATATTTAATAAATAGTTAAATGATTATCCAAATTTTTTATTATTATATGTTGTCAATTATTAATATTCTGTTTGCATGTAATATTAGTTTTTTGTGGTATAATATATATACACACCAATATAAACCAATAACAATAAATAAATTGTTAGGACATAAACTTTTACAATGCAATATCTACTAAATTACTTTATAGGTAAACAAAACAGATTTTAAAATTAATTCAAAAAATTACAAATTGAATTGACAAAATGTTAGTTGGAAAAAAACAATTAACATATTCTGGTAATTATAACCAAATTTTATTAGTTTGTATGGAAAAAATTAAATCTAAAGTGTAACCGATATTATGTGCAATCAATGGCTACTAACCAATCCAAAGTATTAAACAGTT
Organism: Stictocephala bisonia; assembly: GCA_035578905.1. Classification (NCBI taxonomy): domain Eukaryota; kingdom Metazoa; phylum Arthropoda; class Insecta; order Hemiptera; family Membracidae; genus Stictocephala; species Stictocephala bisonia. The sequence continues at coordinate 254,176 of JAQJVL010000966.1, read as the reverse complement.
TAATGAATAACTTTTATGTCACATATACATTTGTAATAATACAATCCTGTTACTACAATAAATTATTAAATTATATGAAAAATATTCCCAAGATAAGATGATGTATTGATAACTTATAACCATTATTGTGAGGATATTGTTTAAACCAACTATAAAATCTAGTGCTAAGTCAGTTGTAAATTATGCAAATCTTATTCTCAAGATTTTTTTTTGAAGTCAAAATTTATATGACATATTGCTATGATTAAACAAATAATTATCGAATAAAATTTAAAAATATCAACTTTCTAAAATAAATAAAGGTTATTTATTGGAAAGTGTATTTAATGTACAAACATAAACAGAAACTGTTACTGAGCTACAATAAATTCTAAATAACATTCTTTTTAATTATTAAATTATTTATTATTTTAGTATGAAATGTAAACATGACTTGGAAAACAACTGATTAATCCAAGTCAAACGTGCTGATTACTACAAATCGGATAAAAAATAAATGTTTAGGCTAGTACCTACATAAATATATACACAGCTGTCAAATAAACACTGAAACACTAGACAATACTTAAAACAATACCTACAATATAAATTGAAATATTTGACTCACTCTTAGTTCTGCATCCCAGGATCCTCTGATATTGATAAATATGAGCATTCTTTGTATGCTAGACTGTTGTTTTTATAATAATGATTATCATTATGTGCAATAATAATAAACAAAGATAAAAACTAATTAACATATTTTTTAGTATTATTGATATTTTTTACACTTTAAACCACTATAACACATTACACTATCACTACACTACACATAATTGTATTAGTACAAATATTAATTTATAACGATAACAGTGAATAAAACACTGATAAGTAAAATCTGACGTGCACCAAATAATATGGCCTAGACAACTGACTGCCGTTGCTGGGTTCTCTTTGTAATCGCTGAACAGAAAACGTGTCATGTGACCATTGCCAACATACTGCACGGAAATCGCTCGAAACGGCACCAATCAACATATGAATTCTCTGCCTTTCTGGCTAATATTTTGTTTGTTTATATCTCAAAACATTAGCTAAACTACCATCAAAGGCTCACTTGAGAGAAACACTCAAACAAGGATACACAAAAACATTTTTTGTAAAATACCCAATGCAGCTAAAACAATGCATTTGTTATATTAGATATAGTATTTTATTCCCTACAAACTGATATTTGGTGCGATTTATTCCGTCTTCTGGTTGTCCTTCAGTCATTTGACAAACATCGCCTTTTCGCCACTCCCGACTTTAGCCGGGCGGAAACTGGAAGTTTGTTGTTGCACATTTTCCTACGTTTATAAAATTTAATACAAAAACTATTCAAAATTTAAAATGTATAGATCAGAACATTCTGCATCGATTGGTACCAACTCTTTTGTTCTTGCTTGATAATAAACATATGTTTTATTGATTTTAATGCAGGAGCATAAATTATGCCCACCTCACGATTCTGTATGGCATTGTGAGGAGCATAAATTATGCTACATCTCACGATCCAGGATTAATACTGTTTTATGTAGTCCTAATATTAAATTTGACACTATTCAATATTAAAAATTGACTGTGCATTTTATGAATAAAGATATTTTGACTTTGACTGTGAATGATGTATAGCTTCACCTTCACAGCAATACAGTATGATATAAAATATTCAAGGTAAATCTTTCAAGATAAATGTAGTATAATGTAAGATAAATAGGGGAAATTTAAAAGTGATAGCTTAAAGGTAGGAGACGTTGTGGCCAGTTGAACAAGTTATTAGGAGGGACTATCAAGTGTTGGGTGTCAAGTTTGACAAGTCACTAAGAACATTAGGTGTAACTTGGCAGCAACCTACATATGAATCACTTAGTTCCGTATATCTAGTTGCCTATGATCAAATTAAAGTTTAGTGCAGCTTGTTGTGGGTCAAGTCATCTGTTCTTCGAGTTAAAGAGTTGGCGTCATTCGATTCGCAACTTAAAAACACATAATATCTCATAATGTTCTTTAACACTAATATAGCATGTATTGATCCATTTACATCTAACTAATCCTATATATTAAAACAATCGGGTCTTTTAGTTCACTCACTTTCTTAACTTATTACTTGACCGATTTTGAAATTTGTTTATTCAAAAGATAATTTTGATTGCTAAGTCAAAACAGAGCTAGATTTTTAAATTCCCATAGGGTTTTGTCCTACACAGTGTCACAGTTGCAATGCTATTCTTATAGAGATTAATTTTAATTGATCTCTGTAAAAATAAAGCACTCAACGGATTTTAGTTCTAAATTTAACTCAAATTTCAGTAGGAGGAGTAGGAAGAAGGCTGCCTACTGTTAAAATTTTATAGAGAACACATCATTTTAAAATATATGAGATACTTTAATCTACGATATATTAAGACAGAAACGTGTAATTGTCGTATTGACCCGCCCGTCCAACTCTACATGTACAATGGTATCAACTTTACAGGCAATCCACCAATTTTACTTAAATCTGTACATTTCACCCACTATCCTAACTTAGCTAACATAACCCTCCCACCAGCCAATAACCATGATTTTTTTAAAAACCACATCCCATTACCGAGAATTGTTTTCTGCTATAAAGAAATTTCATTTTTACACAATTTCAATAGCCGTGTTCTTTACTACAATTTCTTCAAGAAATTGTATTTCATATTACTATATTATATAAATAGGATAAAATACTTAAAATTGTAATAGTGTAGCACTTGACATAAAAGATTATGTCAAGGTAATCTGAGAACATTTATTGCCTGGGTAGTAGTATTCATCAATAGATTAGCTTAATTGTTACAGATATCACCCTGTCGTTTTGACAGGTGATTTGAATGTGAGACCAGGCTCTAGTATAATCAGATTGATCAATCAGAAGTTCTTAAACAAACAATCTGAGAAGGAAGTGGCTCCAGCTGAGTTGTTAAAAAAACATTTAAATATATCTGAAAGTTGTCAGTACCTGGATGTGTTAGAGGCACGGAAAAGGGGACTTCAAGACCCAAGAATGACTAAGGTATAATTGACTTTACCAGTTAATCATGACAAGCATGATAGCCATTTATGATATGAAATAGTCTAACATTCTGCCTTAAATAGTGCCTTATATTTGTAAAATAAAAGAAATTTATTTAACTTTGAAAATATAAATTGAACCTTCCCACATATTTAATTTATCCATATTTTCTGTTGAATTTTAAAACTCTACTAGATTTACTGTCATATTTATCTCCCTGTGTTGTTATTTGTGTATTCCTCAAATGAAATATCAACTTTAATTTCAAACTATTAAATCGCCGCACCTACAAAGAGAAGGTCCTGTTAAAAGAATATTAGCACTACAATCATAGCATAGTTGGTCTGTTATTGCTGTTATCACTTATTTGTGTTTAGATGAAGCCATGCTAATTAGTTGAGAACTCAGTTTGACGATTTAGATGCATAGGGTCCTGGTAGGCCGGGGCAAGCCTATACATGCGTTATCAAAACATCATGTTTTTATTTACATTTGACAATGCCATTTTACAGGTTCTTACCCAATTACAAAATAGCATTTATATATAATAATTATAAATTGAGAAGTGTCCAGTTCTAGTATGATCTTCTTATAAACACATCACCAATTTAAGATATAGAAATAATGTACTGATTGTACCAACAATATTTAAATAAAATATATAAATTTATTTATTCAATTTTTATTATTATATTATATTGTCTGTTAATTTATTAATATTTCTGTTTGCATGTATATTCTTGTGTGTATATATATATATACACACACACATATTAACAATAACAATAAATAATTTTATAGGACTATAAACTTTTATCACATGCAATACTATCTAAATTAACTTCTAACCTTAAACTATAAAACAGATTTAACTTTATTTTCAAAACATTGTACTGAGCAATTGAATTGATCAATGTTAGGTGGGAAATTATTAAACAATTTAACCATTGAATTAACTGGGGAATTTGCACCCAAATTGGTTCATGAGTATGAAGTGAAAAGCGAATGTAAATGCGAAAGTGTTAAACCTGAGTTTCAGCCTTCCCGCATTCCAGTGGCTACTACCAAGCCTCCTTAAAGGTTTTAACAGTTTAATAATAACTGTCATAATGTCACAGTGGACAATGAATAATAAAACACTTCACTGGTACGTAACACTAAATTTATTACAATGCCCCCTATTGACAATACAGTCCTCTTTAGAGATTAGATTGATAGCACTGTATTGATACAGTTCATAACACTATTTATTGTAGATATTTGTTTAACAAACTATATTAATTGTCAGTCTAGTGGCTAAGGTTTCAGATTGCAAATTTTGCAAATCCTTAGTTCTCCAGCATTTCGTTTTTTGTAAAGTCAAAAATTAATGACAAAATATTAGCTACTGTTTATAACATAACTAATAATGATAATAAAAGTTTAAATATATATGCAAACTTCTCTAAAGAATAAAATTATAAGGTTATTATTTATTGGAAAGTGTATCTTGATGTCTACAGAATCTCCTAGTAACTCCAGAAACTTTTGGTTACTAGGCCTACAAGTTAAATACCTTCTTAAATAACATTTCTTGATGTTAAAATATAATAAAATATATTTTAGTGTATTTTAGTATGAAATGTAAACAGTGTACCTTGGAAAACAAGTACTGATTAGTGATCCAAAGTTCAAGACAAGTGCCTGATCTTCACAAATAAACTTAATGGTTAGTAAAATAGAAAAAAATATTTTAAAAAGATTAGTTTCTAGGATTTTAAAAATATTCAAGTAGTATTAGTGTCACTAAAAATAGTTAGAGATATTTACATTCTTTACTTTTAACATTGAAAATAAGCCAATTTAATTCACTAAATCAAAAAGTATTATTTTTAGGATGTTCAAACTATTCTTCAGCAGCTAAGGATAGATTCTGATTTAAATTCAGCCTCTGAGGCAGACCTGGTGTCACCAAATGGTACAGTTTCAACAACTGAGCCATGTAAGGTATGTATTGTTATTTTGTCACTTTTTTATTGTTATCATTTGTCACTAATATTGAGTTTTTTATAAATTGTAGCTGAAAAATATACTTTTTTTTATTTAAATTTTCTTACCAGTTTATATGCGTCTACAGATCTGCGCATGAACTTTATTCAACAAGTGACATAGGTACTGATAGTTAGCACACTTGGGGGATTTAAACCTCAGTAATATATAAAGGACGCACAGATGGACATGCATTCGTTTTTTTATAAAACATAATTATATCAAAATCACTTTAATTGTCAGTTTCTTTTTCTTTAACCCTCGAGCTGGAGGCATTTGCTCTGTACTGGCAGCTAGTTTTTGCCTATTTGAAAGCAATTATTTAAATTCAATATTTATTATCTAAATGTTGACCAATCATGTATGTATAATTTTCTTCATAAAACATCGGAGAATAAGATTATAACACTTTTAATTTTAAAATTAAATAATAAAAATATTTTGTAGCAACCTTTATTTATCTACGATTTTGAAAGTTTTTATAAGTTTTCTACCAAGTAAGATATATATAAGGGGCCGTCCCTAAATTACGTAATGTCTTTAGCGGGGAAGGGGTTTTTTTGCAGTGTTATGCACTGTTACAGGGAGGGTGGGGGGTTTCTACGCAGTGTTACGTAACTATTAAACCTTAACAATTTGTTTGAATTAATTCACCAAATTTGACCATTTTTCCCAAAAATTCAAGAATTTTTAAAAAGATTTTTAAGTTAGTAATAGTAAAAAGCCCACCCTTACACCACTGTACGTGTAAGGGTGGGCGGGTGGGGCAACACCATTGTACGTGTAAGGGTGGACGGATGGGTCAACACCATTGTACGTATAATGGTGGACGGATGGGTCAACACTACTGTACATGTAAGGGTGGGCGGGTGGGGCAACACCATTGTACGTGTAAGGGTGGACGGATGGGTCAACACCATTGTACGTATAATGGTGGACGGATGGGTCAACACTACTGTACATGTAAGGGTGGGCGGGTGGGGCAACACCATTGTACGTGTAAGGGTGGACGGATGGGTCAACACCATTGTACGTATAATGGTGGACGGATGGGTCAACACTACTGTACGTGTAAGGGTGGGGTTAGGTTAGTTACAGTTACAATACCACTGTACGTGTAAGGGTGAGTGGGTATATCTATACCACTGTACGTGTAAGGGAGGGCAGATGAGTTAGTGAAGCTCTCTCTCTCTCTCTCTCTCTCTCTCTCTCTCTCTCTCTCTCTCTCTCTCTCTCTCGCGCGCGCGCGCGCACGTAGGGTAGGAAGCAATATGTATCTTTTGAAGGTATTTCATCTTCTGAATTTTTAGTTGAATCTGGTGTACCCCAGGGATCAAATTTGGGCCCATTATTGTTTGTTTTGTTTATTGATGACATTAAAGACTGCATTTTGAATTGCAATTATTTACTGTATGCTGACGATTTAAAATTGTTCAGAAGTATTGAAAGCGTTGCTGATAGTATAAAGGTGCAGGAGGACATAAATCGTTTATTAGTTTGGAGTCAACATAATTTACGTTTTCATGTGGACAAATGCGCTGTTATGTCTGTCACACGAAAGTTGGAATCAAATGTTGTGCATTATAACTATTTAATGGGAAATGAAGTGTTAGATATAAAGTCTTCAGTAAAAGATCTCGGTGTGCACTTTGATTCAAGATTTTACTTTAATGAGCATGTTACTTCTATCTGTAAATCTGCATTTTCCGTTATAGGGTTTATTCGTAGATCTGGAAATTTTTTAAGTAGTGTGAATACTTTGAAGTTGTTGTATTGTTCTCTTGTTAGATCTAAGCTTGAGTATGCGTCTGTTGTCTGGTATCCGCATGTTGCATATTTGGTAGACGTAATTGAAAGTGTTCAGAAAAGGTTTTTAAGATATTTGTATTTTAAAGCTTTTGGTTACTATACAACTTTAGTTCCATATTCTGAGCTAATTCAAATGTTTAATCTTGATTCACTATACAGGAGGCGAAAAATAGCAATGCTAATCTATTTGCATCAATTGGTGAACGGCGTGATCGACGATATGACGTTACTGACTAGATTAGATATATCTGTGCCTCGTTTAAACTCCCGTAATCGGCAGCTGTTCTCCACTCATTTTGCCCTCTCCAATATTGGGTCTAATTCGTCCATCAATACTATGGTGAGACTTTACAATTCTCTTTTAATCACAGATACTGGATATTTTTCTAGACTCTCAGTCTAAATTTAGTAAATCATTAAGTAAAATAAATTTTTAATTATTTATATTCATTGTATTTATTGGTTGTATTTATAAGTTATATTTCTATGTATTGTTGTTATTTCGTCTGAATTTTTGCATCCTTTATTGTTATTTGTTGTCCTATTGTTTATTGTTAATTATAGTGCTTGATTATTGTCTTTTGAAGATGTTTATTGATAATTTATTTTGTCCATGATTGTGAACTTATTTATTACTTGGATATTGTTTTACGCTTAGCTTTTTTCAATTTATCTTTATTATAGTGCTCTTGGAAAAACAAAATAAATAAAAAATAAAATAAAAACCTTATAGACCTATTGTATTATATTCTGTAGTAAATTAATGTAAGCATGCTGTTCATTATTTAGATATATATTTAATGCTATAATGTAATTGGGCTTTGCCTGTTTTGTAGCATTTTTGTAAAATTAAATAAATAAATAAATATGTTCTCCCCCCATTAGAAAACAAACAAAGCAAAATCAAAACAATGACTATCATAATCTGCATGAAAGTAGATGACAAAAATTGGAGGGGCTGATGACAGTGTTATGTAATTATTGAGGGGGGTTTGGTATTACCGTTACAAGTCCGTTACAGAGGGAGGTCTAAAAAAGCCCGATTTTATAGGCTGTATTCCAACTTACCAATGGTTTGAGGGTCATTTCTAATATCCTAACTCACCAACTTGGTCCCTTGGTCATGTAGACGTCTCCGGCAGGTGTCAATTACATATTTACTTGGAAAGGGATTCCTTCCATATTTCAGCACTTATGAACTGCCGAAGATCACATATATTTTCCATTTTAATTAATAATATAATAATTTAATTATTCCTCACAATAAACTTTTAAACAATTAAAATTCTTAAATACATGTAGTAGGGTATACACACATTTATTTTAATTACTTCAATTGTAACTTAGTACCGAGTGTTGAAATAATAAAACTTTAAATATTCATTGGACGTAATGTCAGCACTTCAAATATAATAATTGCTTTAACTCTTGTAATCATATATTTATTTCGATACAAATATTTTATTCTATAATAAAGGACGTAAATGTTCACGTCCTTACAAGGTGCATTTCCTCTCTCTTGGAACAATATTAAAAATTACTATTATAACATTTGGATTAATAAACCAATTATAAACTAAACATAGTAAAGTAAGGAAAATCAAACTTTAACATAAATCTGAAAGTGTTAAAAATGTAGTTTGTTTAGCTACTCAAAATAAACTCTCACTACATGTAAACTTGAAAATAAACTCGCAAGTCATATAAAAAAGGAAAATTTATTAATGTTATTTATAAAAACATAACATACAAATTTACTAACTATCTATAAAACTAAATTTGGCACCCAGGTTTTATAGCGATGTAGTGCGCCTTGCAAACATTTTGCACTTTTTTAACAACCCACTTCACCCATCTCTTCACTGAAAATATCTACACAAATTTGAAATTATTATTCACCATTGGGGCTACTTGGTTTCACTGACAAACAACTTTTTCCACAACACACACTCCTTTACCTTTGAGCGATAGAATGACATAATCACTATTCAGTGACTTCTGCCTTGACTTGCAGAGTGGGGTGGAGTGGACATTCCAAATATTTTTGGACAGGGGTTGCGGAAGACTGGATACTGTCTATCTGACCAAGGGATGGAAGTTGGTGAGTTAGGATATTAGATACGACCCTCAAACCATTGGTGAGTTAGGATATGCCAGATTTTATCGTTACTTAATTTAGGGATGGTCCCTAAAATTTGTATAACAAAATTCCAAAATGTACGAAATTCGGAGAGCAGAATTTAGTTCTAATAAAAAAAAAAAAAAAAAAAAAAAAAAAAATACTATAACCGATCCTAGTTGTATAACTGAATTTTTTAATAACAAGTTTTCAGACACTGCTATACAAACAAGAGTTCGCCCGTGTGAAAGTGAAGCACTTAGATTAACATTGAATGTAAATAAAAACATTCTTTAAATTTTAATTTCCAAACTGTTACTAATGATGAAGTCGTAAAAGCAATTAAATCACTTAAAAATAAAAAAATCTGCAGGATGGGATGAAATACCGGTTCATCTAATAAAAATAGTTTCAATTTTTATAGCTAGACCTTTATCAATTGTAGTCAACCAGTCTTTTAAAAATAATATTTTTCCAGAAAATTTGAAATATGCTGAACTCAAACCTCTTTTTAAACAGGGTGAAAGGCAGAACCCAGATAACTATCGTCCAGTTTCCATTCTTACATCATTTTCTAAAGTTTTTGAAAAGTTATCCTTCAATCAATTGTTAAATTTTTTAGAAAGGAATACTATTTTGGTTAATGAACAGTTGGTTTTAGGAAAGGGCGCAGTACAATAAATGCCATCTCAAATTTTGTTAATGAAGTTTCATGGGCTTTGGACGGGTCACAGAGCACCGTAGGTTTGTTCTGTGACTTGTCCAAGGCTTTTGACTCTGTTGACCATGGTATTCTTGTTAAGAAACTATCTTTGTACAGCTTTTCAAAAGACGCAGTCTTATGGATTTAGATATCTGGAAAACCGTTTTCAAAGAACAGTAATTTTTAAAAATGATAAAAAATTTAGATCTGAATGGAAAAGTGTTAAAGTCGGAGTGCCTCAAGGATCTATCCTGGGACCTCTCCTATTTTTAATATATGTAAATGACTTACCTAAAAACGTTTCCAAAAAACTAATACTTTACGCGGATGATACAATTGCCATAGTGAAAGCAAATTCTCCTGATGAACTAGAAATTAAAGTGAAACAGACTTTGGAGGAATTATCACAATGGTTTGAGGTTAATGGGCTAAAATTGAACAAAAGTAAAACTCAATTGGTTAATTTTCGCACAGTCAGGTCCCAACAAAAATTTATTAGTGAAATAAACTTTAAAGGGGAATTATTGCCACTGTCTAACAATGCCAAGTTCTTAGGAATAGAATTGGATCTAAAATTAACATGGGACAAAGGTATAGAAATTATTGTAAAGAGGCTAAACTCTGCTAGCTTTCAGATGTTGGTTTTAAGGGACATCGTGGATTTGAAAACCAGACTGATTGTTTACTATGCATATTTCTTTTCAATTGCTCAATATGGAATTGAACTTTGGGGTATAGCTTCTCAGGCAGATAAGGTTTTTAAAATCCAAAAAAAGTTTTTAAGAATAATGACATTTTCATCTTGCAGGTCATCCTGCAAGCCAATTTTTAAACAATTAAAGATATTGACTATTCCTAATTTATACAAACTAAAAATTTTTATGTTGGTTAAGGCAAACTTGAGTAGTTTTTATGATGAACAAGTTGATCATGGATATAATACTAAATTTAAAAATAATTTGCAGTACCCTAACCATCATATGAAGCTTATTGAAAAAAACACCAAATTATGTGGGACAAAGATCTTTAATAAACTCCCCCTTAAATACAAGACTTTAATCAACACAAACTCTTTTAAAAGCAGTCTTACCAATTTCTTGTTGGAAAAAAATTATTATAGCATCAGTGAGTACTTATGTGATAGCGACATGTAAGCTATATTTTATAAATTAAGTATAGTTTAATATTACATAGTGGCCATGTTGTGTAGAGGATGTATAGTGGTCTCTAATGTTAGTTACATTAAACAATAATAGAACAATCTCCTCTAGGTTTTATTATGTTATGTAAGTTATTACATTATTAATTTTGACAATGTCAACTGTTTTTTAGCTGTGCTATTCATGTAAAACGTTTATGCAACAATAAAGAAATTTTGATTTGTAGCCCAGTCAATAAAGGTTTTGTGTCGGAAGAAATTAGTGACAAGCAAAATTATATACCACTGGATAGTACACAAAAAGATATACTTTTTTCCAAAAGTCCCCTAAAATCCCCCCCGGTGCTTTCTCCCCCAACCCCCTCAAAGTCAGGAATTGCAAGGTTTTACTAAAACGCGTCTATATCTGAAACGGTTTTACCAATTAAGATAATCTATAGCTCGTTGTATTTCTTATTAAAGTGTCTAAAATAAAGGTTATTAACACTGTTGCGATAACTCAAATACTTTCTTCAAAATTTAATGATAAAGTATAAAATTTTGCGAATCGTTACACTGATTTTTCAGTTTTTCTGCCGTAGTTTTTTTAAACGCAGGAAAAATGAAAAACACTTCCTCTAAAGATTGTAGAGCATGTCTTCCTGGACATTTCAATATAAACAAGTATAGGATTATGCTATAACTATGAGCAGGGAGACGGCCAAACGAGACGAGTACGCGAGCCATCGGCGGGCGACGCCGCGCCGTCTAATAGCCGCACGTTGTTATCTATTGAGGCTGTTTTAACTCATTTTATTAGGGATTATGTACTAGTATTTGATGCTATAATTATTATTTATTAAAGTTATTGTAAATGAATTAACACTATACATACTTATTTTCAAAGGAATAATATATTTTAAATTAATACTGAGTAATAGTAGTACGATTACTATATGTACATAATTGCAATATTATATTTTATCTTATTTTATATTTATAGTAATAGTAATATTATATATTACAAATAGTATACATAATAATTATGTATATTATTTTTTATGCCAGTTTAGGTTAGGGGGAGTCTTGATCCTAACCCTTTTAAAGGGTTTTCCATCATCCACCACCTATGGACCCGCCGTGTCCCGGTCTGGCAGAAACTGGCAGCTATGAATTCATAATAACTCTAAATTAATAACAAATTGATACATCAAGAGTAGTTGAATTCATAACATCACGGACCTTCCACCCTCCTTTATCTAATACTCATTATAGACTTAATTAATATTTACACTATTTTATTTACATTAAAATATTGTCTTCAGTGTTTGTCGACTTTTTCTCATTTTCAATCAGTGTAATAAGGCAGTCTTTTTCTTGGTGTTTCGCCTTGTTTTTGTTACTTTTGTTATGGAGGCTTTGTTATGATAATGAATTCATTATTGTTCATCTTCGTCTTCGTCTTCTTCGACACTTGGTATATTATGGCAACTTAGTCCATTGCAATGCTCACACATTGATGAGCAATGCAAGCCTAGCTTGCGGCATCCACAATAGTTACCACATGCTTGTTTGCATGAACATGAGACCAGTTCTAAAAGATCTTTTGGTGCAAGCGGCTTCATACTTGTCACTGGATTGAGAACTTTTCCAGATTCTAGTTTCCAGCCCCATTCAGTTGGCAACAGCTTATTCCCCTTCCATCTTTGTACTTGGAGGTACACTCTAAGGATGTGTTGGTGGCAAGCTTCTGTTGTCGGGGGTAGTCTGGCCAGATCAAAATTTGATCTTAAGGCCGCTTTCTTCGTCATCAGAGTGAATTTAAAGTACCGAGCTTCATTTAGGCTGGAATTCATCCCATACAGTACAAGAACAAATTTATCTCCGTTATTTAGCAACTGTTCTTTGATAGCATGACTTACTAAAAACCAGGGCCTGACTCTTAGCCTCAGAGGATGACTTTAACATGTCTATTCCCTTTAACTTCCCCAAACCATAAAAAGATGAGGTTGTGTCGCATCCAGTTATTGCGTGTGCAAATAATAAGCCGTCTCGAATGTCATTTAGATTACGTACCAGTCTTTCCACATTATAAATGATAGGGTTATTCTGTCCAGCTTTGGGTTTACAAAAATACAGTTTATTATCAAGAGGAGCCAAAGTTACTAACATAACTAGCAGGTCTGTGTCTGTGCCAACAACAAAGACTTTTATGTTTTCAATACACTTTCGCAAAGCCACAACAACAATGTCATAGTCAGCGTCCTCTTCAGCAGTGTGCGTCGTCAGGCCTCGCCTCTGCATCTCCATTGACACTGCATGCAACAATCTTTTTTTATTCTTTTTGTTCCCCAGAAAGTTTTCTTTTAAAGTTGAACATCTCGTAGTCTCGTCAAATTGGAAAAAAGGGCTGCATGGAAAAAAGGGAGCATTCTCAAGGTTGTTTTCAAATGCTTGTCCGAGTCTCCGGATCTTTCTGCATATATAAACTGTAAAATAAGGTCTATGCATTTGAGCAAGTTGATCCAAAGTTTTGCAGTGCGACTAGATGCTGCGATGTTTTTCATCGTGCTATCAATTCTATTACAAGCATCAATAACATCTTTTTCATTCAGTGCATCTTGCGGTTGACTTTCGTGGCTTATGAGAAGCTTATTGAACTTTTCTAGGGTTGAAATGTCCTCTTTCAGGTTTTCGTCTAGGTTTGTCATAACGTTGACAATCGCAGACACAGTCAGTGTGTACGCTCTTATACACCTAGCGTAGGCATGGCCGTTCATCATATGTTGAACTGTGTTTGATCCATAACATGTCTCCCACAAGGATTCAAGGCCGCTTTCCTCCATTATTAGTCCTACAGACCCCATAAACGACATCAATAGATGGAAGCCTCCAAGTCGTACGATAATTTTGGAAACGTCACTGCTTTCTTCAGCTGCGGCTACAATTTCTGACGCCTTTAGAAATAGGGGCTGGTCGAAGGTAACAATGCATGACTGATTTTGTTTCCTACTTTGTTCAGAAGCAAAAGTTAATGCAGAGAAAATAGTGGACATGTTCGAAGCATCCATATTGATAAAAGGTAGCGCCATGATGTATGTTGACTGGACATTCTCTGTTTTATGGATTATTTGCATATAGCCACTCCACCCTGGTTGGGTTTTCACTCCCGACAGCCAAATAGTGTTGAGTGGGAACAGAGCAGATGATGTAAAGTCACCATTGACATTTAATTTAGCAGTTAACTGTGTATAGCCAGAAACTATTCACAGGGTGGGGGGAGCGATCGATTCCTAGTAACTGCCCCTCACTGAACTGCACTGGTGATCCAAATAGTGACTAGTAATTTTTGTTATTATCAAAATTACACCAAAACTAACGTGATATTGTGATTTCTCTTGAAATATCATGCATTTTTATACCAAATTTCACAAAAATCGGTCAACTTATAATCATATTTGTTGTATGCTTCTTTCATTAAATGACATTACAGTGTTGATTAATATTAGCGAAAATTACTTGTCGCTATTGGGATCACCAGCTTTTATAAATTATAAATAGCCTCAATAGATACGCGCGGCTAGACGGCGCGGCGTCGCCCGCCGATGGCTCGCGCACTCGTCTCGTTTGGCCGTCTCCCTGCCCATGGTTATAGCATAATCCTATACTTGTTTATATTGAAATGTCCATTTTTCCTGCATTTAAAAAAACTACAGCAGAAAAACTGAAAAATCGGTGTAATGATTCGCAAAATTTTATACTTTATCATTACATTTTAAAGAAAGTATTTGATTTATTGCAACAGTGTTAATAACCTTTATTTTAGACAATTTAATAAGAAATACAACGAGCTATAGATTATCTTAATCGGTTTAACCATTTCAGATATAGGCGCATTTTAGTAAAACCTTGCAATTCCTGACTTTGAGGGGGGGTGGGGGGAAAGCACCGGGGGAATTTTAGGGGACTTTTGGGAAAATGTACATCTTTTTGTGTACTAACCAGTGGTATATAGTTTTGCTTGTCACTAATTTGTTCCGACATTGGTCGTTTTTGTGTCTTTATTGACTGGGCTATTGATTTGATTTTGATTATTGACTTTGATTAATTAAATTCAAAATGCAGACTACGTGGTTGCAGGATGGGCAAAAGACAACCACATGCAACTGAACCCTAGCAAGAGAGCGCTATTTTATTTCACTTGTTAAAATAATCATTTATCCTTCATGGATCATAGTAGCTGTAGATTTGTAGCAGTACAACAACAATTTACTTTTCTTGAATTCACTCACATCTTGCTTATAGTATAAGTATATATATGGAGAAAAAAAAAAAAAAAAACTTGCATAGAATCCCAATTCAACGAAAAAGACATTAAGATTATATACAAATTAAAAAGAGACGACTCGTAAAACAGCTTCTTCATGATTAAAAAATATAAACAGTAATGTACTTACATCTATGTTAAAAAAAGGATCAAATCAATAATTAGTTAAAATTAATCGAACATTTGATACCAAATTAAACAGAGAAGTTGAACTACATAACTTGGAATATTAAAAAAAGAACAAAAAATGATCAAACAAAAGTTTATGTTTACAATATTCCAAGAAAATGTTTACTAGAAAATAATTTAAATAAATTAAAAACTCATTTGAAAGAATACATGATACATTTAATACTACACTCTATTGATGATTGTTTTAAAAATAAAAAATAGGGACGATAAAAAAGAAAAAAATTTATACTAAAAAATAATTTAAATAAATTAAAAACTGATTTGAAAGAATATCTGATGCATTTAACACTATACCTTTTTGATGATTTTTTTCAAAAATAAAAAATTGGGAGGATAGAAAAGAGAACATTTTGTAAACTTATATACAACCCCCTGGCATGCTTCGTGTGCCAACCAAATCACTCGCTGCGTTTGGAATACCTCGGCCTAATCATGTGACTTTTGACTGCATATATTAGTCGTTAAACTATATTAAGTAAAATCATAATATGTAAATTATCAAGTGGTCTGCACTGATAATGTATTAGTGATATATGCAGAAGAACAGTGTGGAGCAAATGACATACCAAAGAAAGCAAAAGTTTTTCATTGTTTTACCTATCCATAAAACTACAAGTAACTTAGCTTTAGACCAAGAACAATCAATGCACTTTGTGAAACAACATTAGTTTTATCTACATTTTATCGCTGTTTAGTGTCATCTTTTCGTATTTGTTGAAAAGCTTAAAATGAATGCTGACTTGCACATTGGGTGAACACAGTTAAACTAAAGGTTAAACCTGACTACAGTATTATAAATTTATCAATCAGCAGCAGCAAACTCTTGGAATAAGTAGT
Source organism: Stictocephala bisonia (assembly GCA_035578905.1). NCBI lineage: Eukaryota > Metazoa > Arthropoda > Insecta > Hemiptera > Membracidae > Stictocephala > Stictocephala bisonia. The sequence continues at coordinate 237,962 of JAQJVL010000966.1, read as the reverse complement.
TTTTGTTAGGCAACTAAAACAGGTTATGAGCCGCTTCTGAAATAAGAAGAATTAGGGTTAGGGTTTATACAAATCAACTGCTCATAATCTACTATGCTAGAAACATATTTTAGTATGGCTATGCAGTAAAGTGTACATCATAAGTCATTCTCTCAGAAAAGGACCATAAGTCTGATTTAGTAATAAATATAAAGCTTTGCATTCATTGGTTTTAGTTGCCTAATGAATATGAGGATCAATCCACACGTCAAATGGACCTTGCAATTTTTGTGTTTATCAAGCTTTTCTTGGATTTTTCCAGTTTCTGATGCCTAGGTTTGTGAAGACTTCATCAGCAATTGAAATGTTTTTATTGTTTGTTCGGCAGACATAACAGAAAACTGCATTGACCTCAACACTGTATTCTAACCATTGGTACATGTCATAATAAGACTTTGAAAATGATCGATTTTGTTTTCCGAACATAGTTAAAGGAAATTTAGCCAGTTTGGACTGTCCAGGACCTGAGTCGATTGTCCCTACTAGTAGGCCTTGATTAGTAGTGGTTGTACCTGTGACCGCGTTACCAGACGAAGCTTCTTGAGAATCAAATTGAGACCATGATGATGTTCCTGCTGAAGCAATTTCGACAGACGTAGACATCACACTTGCACTAGCATCATTCTATTCATTTGTCGATTTGACTACCTTTTTAAAAAAGTCTGTTACACTTCTCAAGATAAATGCTGGCTATGTAGAATGTAGGCCTAACGACAATGTATCTACTAGGTAGTGTACACAGTAACCTACAACAAATCACACCATTCTTTATTGTACAGTGTATAGCAGCATCAGATACAGGAAATACTTGGAATATCCCAGAAATTTACACAAGCCTACACTACATGGCTAATAGGTGCAGATAGTGCTCATTTATGTCATAAGGGCATTTATGTAGTACTAAATCGTTTTCTATAGAGAACTGTTTCATGTAACATTGATTGAATCGTGAATAGTTGATGAATCAAATGGTGTATTTAGTTTGTTGCTATGACGACTGGAAGAAAATAAAATGGAATGTAAACAAAATGCATATCAGCGTAATTTTCAGTCTATGCGCATTGTTCTTAAAAACTAAAGTAATAGTTATATTTATTAGTTTTTATATAATTATAGTGTTATAAAATCGTTCTACAACATGTTTTCAGTGGTCTTATGTGTGTAGTGCCGTTTTATAGTGATGAAATATAGTGTAGTGTAATTGAATAAGGATTTATTGTATATTTTTCTAACATTGAGAATGATGTGAACAAAGTTTTATTTTTATTTTTGTATTGGTTACCTATACCGTACCAACTTATATTTATTTTGAAAAGCATTTTTTTGGTGGTAATTTTAGTGCTTTTCAGCTCTAGTGTTTATAGCAATTTTTTTGTGAATTCAAAAACAAATCAGTTACCATAGTAACACATTTTTACGATTTTATACTACTTTATGTTGTTATATTAGTATAAACTATTCATTTTCCATGTATATTATATAAGACCTATATATTTTCTGAAACTTCATAAAATTTTAAGTGTTTTGGCTATCTTGAAATTGTAAATTGACATGCATAACATCATTTCATAGGCATATCCCCTCCTTTTTGTATTTCTTCTAAACTAATTTCTGAAATATATGTTGCTACATAAAATACATTAATGTACAACATGTCTTTTTTTAGTCCTACAAGTAGTATGTTTCATTGTGAATAAAATAGCACCAAACATAACAAATTTATGAAATTTTAATATTTTTATGTATTTTAGAAAAAAGTCTGCAAATTTGCTGAAATTTCTTTGACGTTTGGGAAAAAAGTAGTAGGCGGATTTGAGGGTTAACGGATACAAAGTATTTTCCAAAGTTTAGTTATATTACTAAATTAAAAATATTACAGCATTAAAAAAAAAATAACCTCATCAATAGAGTTTCTTTCAAATAGTTGGTAAACATTGTTTATTTAACCATAAATTAACTGGTTCTTGTTCATAGGTTGATGTTGAAGAATCTGAGCAGGGTATTGAAAAAAACAGGTAAGTAATTGTTTATCATTGAACAACAATTCATGTTTCCTTGTAACCTACTGCTTTGATAGTTTTCAAGACGTTTAACATTCATTCAAATTATTAAAATACATATTTTTTATTTAAAATTAGGATTTTTCAAATCTAAAACAGAAACAAAGAAAAGTAGTAAATTACTTAATACTGGGTTAACAACTGAATACACTAACTTAACAAACTACTCGTAAGTGCTTCTTGTAACTGTAGAACCAAGAATCTAATTATCTTGCCTTGCATCCTTTTATTCAAGATATTTTTAATGAACAAACATATGTACATGATACATTATGATTACTTCTGATTAAAAAAATGTATCATTATTCTGTATCTAAGGCTGGATAAATATTAATGTATTTGAAACTCTTTAAAGTTGTCTATTCTTGTGTTATGGAGTTATGCTTTCAGATAAGCTGAATCCTGAAGTACTCGTGTGGCCCATGGTGATATTAACCCGCGATAGGGCACGTTGTTAGATGGCATCTAACAAAAAAAGTAGTTACATTGTAAATTTTTTTTATTTTTTGTCAAATAAACCTGAAACTCCAGCTGTGCCACAACCACTATATAAGGCATGATTTAGGCCCATAACCTTGATGACTCATCACAACAGGAAGGGTGGGGGAGCGTTTGAGTGGGGGTAGGTCTGCTGCTTTAATTGCCATCTAGCCACGCGCCTGGATATGTCCCGCTCTAGTATAGGTGCCGTCTAGCCTCGCGTCCGTATACGTTCTAAATATTGTTCTATGGTGTACATTGTATATTTTGTAAATAGTGATTTTATTAGTGTATTTAAGTGTTTTTATATGTATATCAGTTAGTGTAAATATAGTTATTAGTGATTTAGTGTCTGTCATGGGTGAAAGACCAAATGACAATTTTATTATAAGTTGGTTAGAGGAAAGTAATCAAAATCTAGACGAATCATTTTGTCTGTCGAACAGTGACAGTGATGGCCCTTCAGAACGTGATGAACATAAGTCAGACACTGAACAGTGTTTATAAATAATCACTGACACTTTTCATCAAGAACATTTTAAATAAATAACTTTTTTTATACGTATGCATCATTATTTACAACCATATACATCTAATTGTACATACTTATAACTAATTTAAGCATATAACTAAAGTTAACCATTATTTAGGCGCATAAAATAAGAAAAGCCCATGTTAGATGGCAGCTATACACGCGACTGTTTATGTAACACTAAGGCACACGCCCTATCGCGAGTTAATATTCTCATGATTTTATGTTTAAATAATTTTAACAAATAAATTCAAACTCATATATTAAATATTTTTAATATTTTAGAAAAAATAATATAATATATTATTTTTCCTATATCGGGTTATTTAGTTCACTCACTTTCTGAAATTATTACCTGATCGATTTTGATGAAATGTTTTTTATTCAAAAGATAATTTTGATTTCTAAGTCTTAACAGAGCTAGATTTTATAAATTTCCTTATGTTTTTGCTCTACGCAGCGCCAAAGTTTCAATGTTATTCTTATGGAGATTCATTTTAATTGACCAGCTGTTGAGATAAAAAAATGTTAAATGGTCCAAATAATTTGTTATGTTAAACATAAAGAGGAGCAAAGTAAAATATTAAGTTAATAATGTTAAAAAATCAAATGCATGACTGTCTGTGTGCATTGTATAGCTGTTAATAATGTTTAGCTGTTTATTTAACAAATATTTTGTGCAAATAGCTGTTAAATAAAATAGAAACATTTGAAATATGCTTAGTAACAACATTGGTTGTTTATAATTAGTATCTTATAAATAGAGTGCAAATCAAGTGCAGTGAGTGAGCTACTGTAAATGAATTTAAATAATATGATTTTACTTAATACAGTTTAATTACTAATATTTGAAGTCAAAAGCTACATTCTGAGGTCGAATGCTGTGGTGACATGAGCGCAGCAAGTGATGGGGTTGGCACGCGAAGCGTGCAGGGGTGTCCCTTAGTATATAATAATTTGTTGATGACTAAAGAAAATAATAAAATCTTGTTCTATATATTTCCTATCTAAATACACAATTTTTTTGCATTATTAGGTTAGTAAATATAAGAAATACAACAATGAAATGAAATTATGGAAGGATTGAATAAAACAAACTAATTGTTTTAATTAATTTATTGATTTTTGTGTACATAATTTTTACAAAATAAATATTTTTAATTAGTAAAAGTAATAATCAACATCTTACCTGACTGATGTCTAACATTACGTTACAAACAGTGTTCTGAATATATTTTTATACATTTTTTGCACAAAATTTTACTGCACAAAGGTTTTACATGAAAATGGTGTTTTCCTGTCAGCTGACCGATGACACATGTTACATCTTTCCTTGACCTGTATTTACCTTACTTTGGGAAATTATTATGGTCCATTGAATAGATCATATGGTATAATGACTATATAAAGTTATAATTTGTAACTATACTCATAAATAATTTGTAACATATATAAATATATACATGCACAAATATGAGTAATTCTTTGTAAATACTAAAAAATGTATCCCCAATGACCATAAACGAAATAAAAGATAACTGAAAAATGGTGAAAACCACAGAAAATAGCGTGACATTTGCTGGATTGTATTCTAAAAAGCTACTGAGAGAGTGGGAGCAGTACTTCCAACAGGTATTAATTTAAACACAAAACTATCCACGTGGGGTCATATTTACCCCACGTGAGTACTTCAGGGTCAATGACAACATATTTTTCAGTAGAATTAATTGTTTATTGGTAATTTGTTTCTTCATGTTTTGTTACAGATTTCCTCCAGGATGCATAAATCATGTTTTCCCATTTGTAAATGTTTACTACAACTCTTTGCTAGACTATAATTATAGTAGGAAAGTAGCAAACCCACAAGAAAGAAAATTGATTGTTAACGATTATATATTTTATAGGTAAGAACATATTTAGATTTCTATCATGATTAAAAAATAATAACTATACAATATTCTCTTTTATATCTTTTGTGTCATGATACATCACATTTATCTTGTCTATAAGAGTAAACAGTTGTTCATTTTATTTTCCTTTCTTACCAAGCTTAACTTGTTATATATTTCATGAAGGTATAGTGGACGAACTTATTGGAAAATAATTAATTATTTTGTTGTGTGTTTAACTCATTGGCCAATGTAATCAATCATTATTTTGTGAGAAAATGGCTTAACAAAACAATGAAAGAGTATAGGTTATGAAAATCCATTTTAAAACAATACCATGTTCTGATAGAGTTTGTAGTATTTTTATTCTGCAGTTTTCACTAATCTTCAATTATAAATATACAATTAGTTTTCATATGGTCCACAGATTTTTAAATAAATATAAATTAATGTTATGTATATACAAAATTTCAGTAAAATGTAACCTAGATATTGTAAAAATATTAAAGATTATATACTAACATTTTTTGGGTAAACTCCAACAAATTATACTGAAGTCTAAGAAAGTGAAAGGCTGTAAGAATACAGTAGCGTATTTGTTGCTGTGATAAGTTATAAGAGACATGCATGATATAAGTAGCTATAAAGTCTTAGGAAAAAACTGAAATTAAGTTACTTTGCTAAGTTTAAGTTCGCCCACACAACCTAAACAGTAGTAAAGGATCTTTATATTCACACCGAAAATGTCCACACTAACCTCACATTTTTGTTATACCTTGAGTTTTAGTCAGGATTCACATGAGCATCAATTTGTATAAGTCAACATATTATGCACATTATTTATTAATTTACTTATTGAGTTTTCCTGTGAATTAAAATATAAGTAACTTATTTATGTAAAGGACTTGAATTAAAAATCACTGTTTCTTTGTAAGGAAGGTCTGAGATGTATGTTCTCAAGTCATTGCCATCATATACATGGATTATTGGTGACGGCATTCAGTTAAATCTCTCCATGTTCTATCGGTCTATTCAGGTCTTTCATTAACCTTGAAATATTTTGTCGAGTGAGCTACCTGTAAACAATTATCTCCAAGATTTATTGACGCAGCTGTATTACTGGCTACAGCACAAGACAGATTTACCCTCAATGCTACAGCCAATCACAATAAAGAATGATACCAAGATAGGTTGGCATAAGTATCCTAATTTGAGATACGCTATTTCACTCAGTTATTGATAATAAAAGGAAATAATAACCTTTTAGAACCTATTCTGGGATAACTCTTATTTTTTTGTAGAAATTGAAAAATAAGATTTCACATGACTAATGCGATGTATTTACTGCAGTAGTGACAGGAAACGGAGCCTTACAGCTGGTCAACTTCAGCTGCTGTCACGCCTTCGCCTACCAACTTTCTCAGAGTACAGATCTCAGTTTCCGTTCCTCCCAAACTATGCCTCCGGCTCAGACCATCTCCCACTGACTGCGTCATTTCTTCTTCCAGTCTAATAGATAAATGGTATGTATTGCCTCTGGTTTAATAATACTAATTTGAAACAACTGGTTAGTTTCATTTAAAATCCCAATCAGCAAAATATGGATAACAAGTCAAATCTTTTAAAGTAAAAGAAGGATTTAATTATTTTTTAAAAGAAATTAAATTCTAATGGTTCAGTTAAACTCAGGGTGTGGTGGTTTACAAGGATGGGTACAGAAGTACTGTAGGAGTTTTTGCAAAGTATAGATTGGTGCAGCCATTTTCTGAAAAAAATTATTTTCATGTTTCATGTAGAAATCTATTTTTCCTACCACGCAAACATATTTTAAAAATATATTACTCACTTATTTTAGTGGTAAGTCTCAGAAAGTAGAGAAGATATGGAACTTACAAAGGAGGTAGAAATTGAATGCTTAAGAAATAGAGAAGAGAATAGCTGGATGAGATATGTTAGACAATTGAACAGAATGAGTGAGACAAGAATTTCTGTTAAAGTATTGGAGGCAAAAGAAGAGGGAAAGAGGCCGAAAGGAAGACAACAAAGATAGATAGATTTAAATATGATGTTAATCACAAAGGACTTAATTAGGAAGATCTATTGAGAGGAGAACTATGGAATGACAAAAGATGGTTGGAAGGTTTAGTTAACAAACCTAGCCTAGACACACACAATAGTGGGACCGGAGTGGCTATGTATGTAAGCTTCAGAAGATGCTATACTAACCAATCTTGGGATGAGTTCATTGCAATAATTAGGATTTATATAAAATAAATTTAAAGTAAAATACAACAATTAAGTAAGACCAATCTTACATACTTTATTATATCATAAATTTTTTTATTATAAAGTCAACCTTTTAGTTTATAAGAACAATTAGTGTAAATATTCATTAAATAGAAAATTGTGTCAGTTTATTGGAAAAAAAGTGATTATTATTTGCGATATTTCTTTTTAAGTTATGCCGGTTTGTTTTACAATAATAGTCACCTTAAGAAAGAACAGGAATCAAGTAAGAGCTTTCATTGTTGTTATACTATAATGGTTAGTTGTAAAAGAGGACTATGTAGTCCTAACCTTGCCATATATATATATATATATACAATAAAGGCAATTTTCATTTCATTACTACCTGCACACACTCTAATGCAGTGACATGTAGCCTGTGTACTCCTTTCTTAAAAGTTTTAATTATTTTAGAAATGTTCAACAATAAAGTGAAGAAGAACTATGACAATGAAAGTTAATGTTTTACTTGTAAGATGAGTGGCTTGTTTCCTTATCAACAGTAATAAATAATTCGTAGACTTTGAAAAACCTACAATGTATTTTGGACATCGAACGGTAATGATATGGCTCTTTAGAAAATGTCTCTCACCTTTATTTAAATCATAAAATCAGTAAGTTTTACTGATATTCAATTTTCATAATCCATAACTAAGTAGAGAGTATGTGTTTTAATTACCATTATCAAAATGTACATTATTAAGTGTTTTAGCCTCGATTTTATATACATACAGGAAGATTTCTCATCCAATGCTAAATTTTGTGTCTAAAAATTAGCTGTTTTGGAATCCAGTAGTGGATCACTTTTGTAGTCCCATGTGAATGTAGTGCTGTTTAAGCCAGCTGTAATATAGCAGACCTCAGTAACCAACCAAATTACAGTGAGCAAACATTCTTATTATGACTCGGCTGCATAGGTTGCAACCCATTGGAAGCAATGGTGCATGAGAGATGGGATAGGGCATTACTCTTCCCTCGCCACTGGACCATACCAATATATTGCTGTCAGGGATACTAGAGTGGGCGCAATACTGGGCTGCTCACTAACAAGACCATTACGTCACCGGTCTTAAAGCAAATTGCCGTAAAATGATAAAAAGGAACTGGAATGCTAGTGTTTAGTTAAATAGTCACTTTCCACTTTTCAAACAATTTTTTAAAGTATAAATAGATTTTAAAAATTTATAATATTAGGTCTATTGCAATTTTAATTTTTATAAGGCAGCTTAATTTATGGGATAAAAAAGTATGAACTTTGGTGGTCTTAAAATAAAGAAACTGCTTGATAATTTCAAAAATATATTTATTTAAAAATAAAACAACAAGATATAACAACAATCATCAACAATTAGGAAAATTTGTCTTCAACATGAATAGCAATATTTTTCAGTCGTTGCGTGCAAATTTAAAACACAAAATATTTATATAAAATATAAAAATATACACTGTCTAAAATTGTATCTCATTTGTGATCTTGAAGTACAGTGATTCAAAGGTTTATAATTTCTTTTCGTTCTGTTAAAGCCACACAGTAATGTTAAGTTGAGGGTCAAAAGTATAATTAGCTTTGCCGCAAGTATAGCAAATTAAAGCAAGTAATAGGAATCACACAGTAAAATTATCCATAAAGCGCGATATTATTATGAAATAATGATAAACACACTAAATTAATGTGATGATTTACAATCCTGTTGGTTGCAATTAATGACATTTGGTTAGATTAAATTAAGTTTGTTAGATAAATTAGTTTTAAAATTAAACTTCCATTTATAATTATTCCTGAAATTAGATATGAAATGTACTTATGTATAAAAATTATATATGTACAGATTTATTGGCAGTTTTTTTAATGAAATAAGTGTGTAAGATTATTGCCTTCCCCTTATAACTTTAATAAAAATCCCTCGTTCCTGTTATTGTTTCTGCATACATCTTTGGCCTCCGCCTTTTGAGCAACCCATACAGGATCTCGGTGTAATAGGAATCTCTGGAGGTGTTCCTGATGGATACTCTAGATTGGAAACCAAAGAGAACCCTTATAAGTCGTGCTGCTGTCGATAGATCAGTTCGTTTCAAGTGATTGTTGGTAACTGAAGGAAGGCGAGTTTCTTAAATCCAGTAGTAGTTGTATGCTGGAACAAATATCCTTATGAAAGTTAACAGTTATATATTTATTTTTACATAAACACAGGTTTATTTAATTTGTGTTTTGATTTGTAAATGAAGGCTGTTAGTTATAAAATTAGCAAATTGTTGATTTTTATTTTAGTACATAAGATACTATCCAAAATGTTTTTTATACATTTAGAGGAGAAAAAGTAATTCACATGATCAAAGTTGTTGTAATCACTTTAAAAACAAAATATTGTAATAACGTTTATGTTCGTCAAAACATTATAGATGATTTACTGTACATGAGGTGAAACAAGAGACGTGACTTATATGAGAGGGGAAGTCTAGTAAGGTTAGTACAATGGGGACTTGAGGTAGTTGAAAGTGAGTGACAAACAACACAATCAAACTACAGAATATTTAGGTTATTTCCGATTTAATGATTTGTTTATACTGTTTACATTTATCTCTCCACTTGAATCTAACTCTGTGTCACTTTTCGTCCACCAATAAAAGAACAACGTTAATGAGCATCTATTTTTATAATAAATAAACAAATGGCAGCAAATAACCTGAATAGTAATAATAAATAAATACATAAATAATACAAAACAACCATGCATTAAGATGCGATACTTGTGATCTCTGCTAAACTTATTCAGCTGTTTTTATTTTGTTTTTGATTTAAAAATCTGCATTACTCTCATATCTGGCCCTTTCTACACCTGCTCTGATATACATTGTAATCTAGATCCTAAGCATGAAGTTTTTTTTGCACACATTCGAAGGCTTACGTTGGTCTTGACCCTTTGTGGTCAAATAGATATTATTTACTTTAGATCTGCTCTTCAGATATTCCTGATTACCTTGTCTGAACTCGATTCATTGTAACTCTACATTAAATTTATGTAAAAGCTTACTTCCCAGCTCTTATTTATATTTTATCAATAAAAAATTCAAGCATAAACCTTCAAATGGAAGGAAGTTTAATATACAGTTTTGCAATTCAAAATGATACTTTTATGAAGTTACATTGATTTTGACAAAGTGTGGTTTAGGTTCAAAGTATATGGCAGCAACAGCTGTGCTTGCATATACAAACCCAAATCAGTAAAAATAAAAAATAAACTGTTTACAATAACCAAACATTTAAAATATTTTAAATTATTTTAGGTATTTTAACTACCTAAAGTAATTAGTACACTAGTTTAATAAAGTATTTAATTAAATATACAACAATATTAACAGTAATTTATTGCTTAGCCAAAATATTTGTATTTTGATATAAATCAAACAAAAATATCTTTGTTAGTATAGAACATAAATAAAAACTATAATTGCAAAAACTAACAAACACATAGACACAAACATAGGATTTGTGGGTTAACATTGCGCCCACTTACAGAAAGGTCTGACGGGATGGTAGCTCCAGAGGTATGTGCGCTTGACTGGGGAGAGGAAGCTGTTACGCAGGTAGTAGGGAGAGCGCCACCAGGGGCTGAGGGGGTAGCGGTAGCTTGTGTAAGGGTAGCGGGTGTAGGGGCTGTAGGGCCGCAGAGTGGGGTAGTCCCACCACCACGGGTCCCTGGTGATCCTGGACCGAGGTAGGTAGATGCTGGGCTCCAGCAGCTCAGAGAGTGGCCGCCTTACATAGCTTCCATAGTATGGTCGGTGGTACAAAGGCTCCCCTGGAAATTCATCGTCTTGGTGATGAATTTGGGGAAATGGCAAAAACAGGTAAATATCATTGGCTGGAAACTTGGAACTATTTTAAATAATTTAAATAAAGAAAATTCACACTACACCAATAATAATACTGGAAATTGTGTTGCTTTTATTATGATTTTTTTAATAGTTTACTACTATTATTTAGATTTTACTAATAAAACTATCCTTTAATCTATTGTACGAGAATAATTACTTTATATTAAAATTTGACATCGAACATTCATCTGGATTTTGAAAATGAAATGAAACCTGAATACTGACTTGGTCTTTAGTCTAAGGCGAATTATTACTATTAATTTCTAAGTAATAAAAAAGTGATATCATGAGACATACTTAATTTAGTATTTATAATAGGATTTCAATAAAAAATGTTTGTTATAAAAAAGGTAAAAGAAAAAAAAATCAAACCAAAGAGTAATGCCATATTATGACACCAAGTATGCTACTTTGTACATACAGAAAATGCCTGAACGATAAAGCAGAACCACTACAATGACTATTCAGATTTGATTGATTTAGCAAGAAATAAATTGTGCATCTTTTGATCAATTTCAGTTCAATTCAAATTTAAAAATTATGAAACGTTTTTAAGAACATCTTTTTAAAATATTGTCAAGAGGTTGAAAATCAAACAAAGATAAATTAATTTTTGGCTTTTACAAAGGAAACATGAAAAAACAGATCTAATGAACAAGATACAAACTTGTGATAATAGAAACAATGTATTTTGCATTAAAAATAAGGAAAAATTAAATTATGATATTGCTTGCATACCCTTAAAGGTTTCAGGCATAACTCCTAAAGGAGATGGTGGCAGTTTAGCAGGAGCATTCTAAACATACGCAACTGTAAATGGATACCACTACCGATTCTGTGTAGTATACAGGAAATTATGGTCGTGTGCACCCATTTACGTACTGATTACTCCATGCCCACTCTCTTTTGTTTCTTTATAGCCTCCTCTTGAAGGGCCAGCCCATTTAACCACCTCTCGACCATAAACTTCATAACTCACTAAACTCAAGTACATAATTTTGTATGAGATAATATAAGAGATGTCTACAGATACAGTAAGTAGAAGGTAGTGAGTTTACATCAGTTGGGTGGGAAGGCAATTAATGAGATTCCAACCCTTCAATTACTACGGCTAACTACCTACCAATCCATACGATTTTCCTTGTATTTTGACAAAAATAATAACTGCGATTAAAAATCATCACTTCAACAATTTTAACTACTAAGACAGTCTTTTGCAAAATTATTTGTAAGTACTTAAGATGCTCGCTATAACAAATTTGAAATTAGTTCAATGATGGTGCTTTAAATGGAGTGATGAGGCAGTAGCAGAAACAATAAATGTGTAGTGACTGCCCAGATGGTCATCAATATCGCTTTGGAATCGAACAAACAATCAGAACCCAAAATAGAACATTAGAATAAAATTTTAGATTCACAGAACCCCATCGTTAGCAACAGCATTTTATTGACGGATGTCCCAAGGGTTCGGATATATAATGTGATGTGAATGCCTGGGCTGTCAACCAAGTCAATATTCTTAAACTCTTTAAACTGTGATTGTGATAAAAATGTCATAATTATATTAAAATAATTTTCAATAGGTCAAAGTTTTATGTTTATTACAAATTAAAATCAAGACATTTATTGAAAATGAATCTACCTAAAACTATCTAATGTATACACAGTGCTAAGTTTGTTTTAATGATCAACTATATAATCTATGTTTATTAATAATTTTTCTGATGGGTGAGCATTTTTGAGATTTTTATTAAATAAATTGGTTAATTTATTATAAATGAGTTATGTAAAATTGAATTGTTGTTAAGAATATGAAATTTTCACAATAAAAACAAAGACGCAATAAATTTATCACATTCCAAAAACGATTTAAATTTGTGAGTTAAGACAAATATGTAATGAACTGTTATTTCCTGTTAGATATCCCTTATTAGTGACTCTCTTGTATTAATGTATGTATAAGTTTTTTCAGCATGAAAGGTAGATTGGTTTTATATAAATACTTGGAGTAAAAGGTGCCAACTTCCTAACCATAATATAAATAAATCATCCGACATCTCCAATTTGTGGATCACTTGAACTGCATTGAAGAACAAAATAAAACAATTGCTCTGGTTTGGAAATCAAATGTTGACTCACCTATATCTAGTGAAAATTATCTAGTTGTAAAAGTGTGCTTTACATTCCACGAAGAAAACTATTTACACATTGTTCTAAAGATACATCGAGGGGACTAATTTTGAAGACACTCCTCAAAGTAATTTATTAAATGGTTTAAATGTGGTTTTATTAAGGAAAAATAAGGAAAAGACAAACTATCCTTAACGAAGCAAAAATGACTATTTTGCTGAGTATTCAATTCAAAATTGGATATGTAATTTACGAGGCAAAAGAGAAATAATATACAAAATAACTAACAAGCAATACATTAGATGAAAAACAATAAACAACAGATAATTTAATGCAGGAAATTAATTAGACTCATTTGAATATGTCTTGTATGTCAGCAACATTACTAGATGATAAAATAAGAAAATATTTAGACATGAAAGATCCAAATTAAAACTGTAATCAACATTTTTCCCTCCATTACATAAAGATGTACAGATCATATGGCAAATATATGTTGAATTTTCACACCATTAGCTACCACTGAAGACAAAGTTTAAGATTGTTCAGTTTATTATACTTTTAATTCAGCAGTTTAAACTTATCAGAACTTGCACACGTGTTGAACAGAGATGGATTTTCACTCCTTGTGGGACTTAATATTCAAAACATTATAGATCAATAGGAGATAAATCCGGTATATGTTATGTTTGTCACAATTATAAATGACTTGTTCTTATTGTCGGAAATCACTGGATAATGATCATTTTCAAGTGACTCAGATTTCAGCCATCACTGATTATCAGATGACAAACTACAGTTGGTTTCACATCTATAAGGGACTCATGCCACTAGATAATGAACACATGTTAAGTTTTCACACCTATGAGTGACTCACATGCCAACTATCAAAGATCACTAGTGATGGACACATATTTGATTTATCACACTTAGAGGAAATCATGCCAACTCTCAGAGATCACTAGATGATCAGCACCTTTCTAGCCCCAACTATCGGAGCTCATTTTTTGATGAACACAGATAGATTTTCACACCTCCATGCAAACAGAAACCCACTTTAGCAACCAACCTGGCCATGCATAGGTGTCGTTGTGGCCCAAATATGCATGAATGATCTCTGTGTTGATGCGAGTGGACCGAAGAGGGATGTAGGAGGTGGTCCGCCTGGTGACAGCTTTAGAGCTGGACGAGGAGGAAGAAGAGTAGGAAGTCACTGCTTTAGAGAATGCCTCATCAAAGGACTCGTTCAGTTTTTTTCCTTAAATGTCGACGTAAATGCATAGATTTTAGCAGAGCCGATTATTTTATTAGAGATCTATAACCTCATGATTGAATCAGAAAGTTCAGCTTTATTTATGTTTAAGAAATAATAATAAAATATTTAATTTCATTAAATAAGATTTGGTAACTATAAGATTTTAATAACAAGATATTCATTAAACTTAATAAGGTAAAAATATATTAGAAATAGCAGAGATATTAAAAAGCAGGTCATAATATTATTAATAGCATTGGTAACAGTTAGAATGAACTGGCAATCCAAAACTAATGTGGGCCCTACTGTGTTTCAAATGGTCTACCAGTTTTATATGTACCTAGTATTATCTTGATACATATCCAATCTTCTAAATATTGTATTTGACTGCATTAACTTAATTTTTTGTAAAGTTCTTTTACAATTTTTAATAATGTTAAATGTAGTTATTTTATTTTGTACTTATTTTTGTAACCAACCACTTAATAAGGTTTTAGATTTTAAAACATTTAACGCCATGGAAGTAATTGTTTAAATTGTAATATTCTACATTTGTAAGAATTTTCCTCAGATAAAATCAAGTTATTTATTTATGATTATTACCATAATATTGTTAAATTTTCTTAAGATTGTACTTCATATTAGTTATTGTACGAGTATGCAAAAAAAAGATCAATAAATGTGTGTTGTTAATAAGTAATGTAGTAATTCTTTGCTTACATTAGATAATCTAGATTTTGAATAGTCCTATTTGATAATGTTAACTATCCTAATACAGTATATGCTAAAGACAAAATTGGATTATGACTTTTAGTCTGTTTTAGTGGTAAATAAGAGCAGATGCGACATTATGACGCATATTCCACAGAATAGACCTGGGATTGTTGTAGTAATGCATGTGTTTGTAGACTAAATACGTGGTGAGGTACGAGGAAAGGACATTGCCAGCATAGGAGTAGAAGGTGGTTGAAGAACAAGGGAAACTCTCATCAGGAAGGATATTACCGGTGTAAGAGTAAAGTGAGTTGTCAGGAGTCTTCTCCTCTATGATGTCCCGGAGATGGGGAGGTGCAGGGGTTGTAGAGCGAGCTCGAGACAGGGCTCGGAGAGCAGTTGGAGGTAAGCTGGAGGAACGTGGCATTGGTGGCACGCTGGATGAGCGGGGTCGGTAGTAGTGGGGGTAGCGGTACTTCAAAGGTAGTAACTCATCGATGGCCTCCAATCTCCTTTCATGGGCATCCCATGCATCCTCAGCCAAGTATTCAGGTTCGTCTGCAACCGAAGAAGGCAACATGGTGAGAGAAGAATGTAATAATTGAAGTAAACAAATATATGCAACAATAGTAATTAAAAACATACATGAACAATATCAGCAAACTAAATATTTTGTATTGGCTGACTCGAGTTTTTTTTAATATGAACTCTCAACTGTTATACCAGAAGATAAAGGGGTTGATAAGGTAACTTTCAGCTCATTTTCAGATAAATGGCTCCCAAGTATTAAAATCATATACTCAGTTTTATCAGTACTTTTTAATCAACTCATTAACTTATGAGAGTTCATATTTATTTTCTAATTGTCTATGAAACATTTCAACTTATGATAGTTAAACTATCCAGAACGATATTTACTGCAAATTATGAATTTGTATGAATTATTAATTTTTATCTAACTGTATTTAAAAAACAACCCCCAATTCATAGTATTACAAAGGAATCTAGGTATAAAAATATCATGCAATATTGATTGCAAGTCTAAACTAGAATGAAGAACAAACAAAAACCGTCAGCATAGATCATACAATTTTAAGGAAAGGTTTAATTAATTAGGTTTAAAATGTGGAAACTGAACACATATATACTTTTAAATTTCACTAATAAATCATGCACTAATTAGTTAAATGTCCTTGATCTATTTGTTTGAAATAGTTTTCATTTTAAAATGTGAACAGGAAACACAAAATTGTAACCAAAAGCTCTCACTTAGAATCTATTATCCTTAACTAATTAATACAAACATCTCTCTTTTCAGTAAGAACGACAATTGTTTATGTTGAGTTAAAATAACATAATTTTACTGAATCATTATATGGTACTTTGTTATTAACATTAAATATAGTCAAAATCGTGTTTGTAATTTACATGACTTAAACATACATTTACATTTAGTTCACAATCAAGCGAGCATTTCATATTGACCACATATTTAGGGTTGAAAATGGAAACTTTGTATGTGTTTTATTAATTCATTATACAATGTTGAAATATTATTCAAATAATATTCACAAAACCTCTGTGAAATATTTTTGAAGCACAGAAGTTTATTGTATTCAAAAATAAAATTAATTATAAGGACTAGGTAATAATTCACTAAGTGGTATGACCTACTTATTCAAGTAATATCATATCTAATATTTCAGATCGCATAATTTTCCTAAAATTAATACTGCACATTATCATGCAACATTGAAAATATTGTTAAACTAAATATTAAACACAATATGAAATTTATTTACCATATGTTTTTTATAATTGTTACATAATTTGTAATTTAGAAACAATATTAGTCCAAAATTATACCAAACATAATCCTTTAAATTATAATCTCAGTTTTAATGCACATAATTATATTTATTAATATAGTGGATATGTATATTATTTTTTTAATTTACCAGTTTAAGATTTTTTTTATATTAAAAACTGACCAAAGGTTATAATATATGCATTATGATTTTCTTTTGCATGTTACAAATAGACATAGAGGTTCTAGGAGTTGATTTTTCCTTTTCTTTAAGAAATGGTCTGCTGAATATAATCAATCTCTGGAGAATTGAAAATATTTTATCGGTAGTAGTAGTATTATATAAGATGTCTTATTTATTTATATTGATTAATCAATTAAAGGTGTTTAAAAGATAACAGTGTTAACGAGAGGGCACAAGTGGTGTGACCAACCCAGGAGTCCAGATGCAGAAGAAGAACCTGCTAGACAGTCAGAACACATAGATATAAGCAAAGGCGACCCAGGAATTGTGGCGCTTTCAGGCCATGCAAGTTATTTTATTTATTTTTATCAATTTCTTTTTTCAGATCATTGTTTGGTTCTGAAACTCAAAGTAATGTTGTACGCCCAGGCAGCATAGATTCAGATTCACTAGCCATCCAACATGTGAAGAGGTTTCAGTATTATTGGTTATTCCTATAAGTAGGTTATGCATTAGCTGTAAACATTGTAAGTTAAGCTGAGAAAAGGTTAAGGTTAAGCTGTTTTGATTTCTTCTGCTATGAATAAATGTAAAAAAATAAATTAAAATCAAGTTTCTACAATTATTATTAATTTTGTATACAGTTTGTTGTATATTATATGGATTGTATTTTTAAAGAGTTTGTCAAATTCTCATAAAATTATTTATATAATACATGAAGGTACAAATTTTAATAAGATTGGCTAAAAATAACCAAAGTTTATGTCTTAGAAGTGGTTTTAGAACGTGAGAGAATAATAAGGATGGGGGATTCTGGCACATGAAAAGAACAACAAAGTTATTTATCGGAAGAATACAAAAAATTATAGAACTTTATAAAGTGTTGTTTGCTTGAAAAACTGAATATTGTAAGATTGATAAAGTTAAAAATGTATGCTGTTTAAAACCTTACTTTAAATAATTTTATATGACCACCATATCCTCAATCTCTGCCTCGTAAAAAGTCAAGAAGGACCCTAAGTGGTTTCAAAGTTTTAGTAAAAGAAATTTAAACTGGGCTAGGATTTTTGTAATACCTTGTATGTTTACTTGTGTTTTGAATTTAAAATTACAAGAAATCTTTATATAAAAACCTGGAATTCATAGTTTTACTTTTTTAAACTACTATTTCAAACTTTACATCTGCATCGAGACATACATCGAATTGGCAGATGGATCATGTCAAGACACACTAAAATTGTCTCGAGGCTTCCATGTCAAACTTGTACTGGATAGGTGAATGGACTCATCGGAATTGAGTTTCAGCTAGTCAATCACAAGGGTAAAACTGTCAATGCCGACTTGAAATTCTATTTATTGCATCTTTTTTAATGCTTTGCATAATATTCCTTAGTAATTTTAAAACAATATTCGTTATTATGAAACACACTGGCCTGATCGCCCCAATCCAAAGTATGATATTTAAACAAGTATCAGTACATGAACAATATGCATAATCTAGTGAATAAATCCTTATCTACAATACGTGAAGCAGTTTTTTGTCAGTGCAACTGATCCCTTGTTTCTTGATCAATTTAAACGGTTGAGGTGTCAACAAATTTGTCTCTTTTGTAGTTGTACAATTAAGTCTTAATTTTGTAGTATTTACACCCTGGACGGTGTAGGAAGCCCGCAAAGTATGTTTTTTGGCCATAAGAATAACATAAGAAGAATTTTAAATGAACAGAACCGAACAGCTGGTCAATCGTAAATAATGACTTTCAGAAAGTTTTAACAGCTGTTGGAATGTAAGCAGTGGTGTTTGTAGTAGTGAGGAGGTTAGATCTTTCAAAATGATAAACCAGAGAAATATGTAAGCATGGTTTTATTCGATGAAGAACTCCGCTATAGTGGACTTGAAGGTTTCAATTGTAATCTAATACAGTTATTTTAGTTATTTACTTAGTTGTTAAACGAAAATAAATTAAATGAATACGTTTGAAATAGGCCAAGTAATATAATTTGTTATACTAATAAATAAATTGCAAAGCAAGTAATGTGAGTGAGATACTGTAAATAAATATAATATTGTGATTTTACATTATACATTTAACCTACTATTATTTGTAGTAAAAAATTCACAGCAGGAGGCTGAGGTGTAACGAGCACAGTGAGTGACCGGTTTGGCACGCCAAGCGTGCAGGGGTGTCCCCTAGTGTAATATGATGCGCAAACATTTAAGTTTAAAGGAACTTGGTAGTTCAGATTAGGTTCCTTAGTTGGCTTAAAAAAGCTTAGTCTTATTTTAACTTTGTGGAAAAAGTTGGGGCTGTGAAAAGTTTCTTTAAGTACAACTAACTTAGTTTTTTTTTTAAGTTAATTTTCAATAAATTTAGTTCAATTAGGCTAATCAAGTAATAGCTTTTAAAAACAGTTATATTTTAAAATAAGGGTAATTCTTATGAAAAAAAGACAACTTGAAAAGCGTTTGGCAGACTGATTTTCATAATCCGCACTCCAGTGTAAGATAGTTTTAGTAGAGACGCACTGTGCACTACTACCTTGTAAGATTGACATTATACATTTTATGCTTTATAGAATTTTTTCTTCTAAGTTCTGCTGTGTTCTCTATGTCATATATGAGTAAATGTATATATGTAATATCCATAAATGTTTATACAGAAAGAGCAGAAATCTCAAAACATTCCTGATCCATTTTCTGTGTTTTTAAAATGAGTCAAGACTGCCCAGATTGTACTTCGGCTCAAATATTCTTTTTAGTGTTTTGAGCATGATGAAAACTTGGACTTCAAAAGTGTAGATATTTTGACAGTTTGATAATAACTATGAGTACATTCTTTACATGGTTTGTTGCCAGCAACATTATTTAGTTAGTCAAAACTTAATTACACATAGATTGACTTTCTGTAGTTTTTACATTTATTTGGTGTTCAATTAATTTTAGATGATCTTAATTATTTAATCTGTGTTCAAATATTTCTTCAATTTTTCCAAGAGTAAGTGTTGTAAAGTTAACGTGCACCATGCTCATACAGTTCAACATGCAGATGAGAACTACGGTTTACGTACCATGTAAGTGTACTGGAAGAGCAGTCTGTGGCCAGTTCTGTTTGTGGTGGTGCACTCCCCAATCTGCCAGTCTTCAAACTCACTTATAATGAATTATCTTCTAATAACATCTGAACTACGAATTTTCATTTTTGTCCCAGTTTTGAATAAATAAAAAATTGTGCATGTGAATGCTATCTAATTTATTTTGATAAGATTATACAAAATATTATTATTGATTTATTTTTTCATCTTATCTATTGTTTTTTAATTATTTTGTAACATTTCAGAAAAAAAATTAGTATATTTTTTTACTTACCTATTTGAGTATAGTTTTAGGCAAGACTGAGAAAAAGTTTTTTTGCTAGATTATAGAAAATTTAATTTTGTATCAATTATTACTTAAATAATAATTTCCAAGCGTACTTTAAATTCCTGTATGACAAAATATTAAGTTTTGTGCACTTTTAATTGTTCGTGTTTAATACATCATTCTGTTTAACAGACTAAAAAGGATAGTTGTGCACTAATTAAAGTTTATTGGATTTAGTTTCTAGAATAAAAAGAAAATCACAGAACAGTTTTCAGTTTACTGCACATTAATGAGATAGGAGCAGAAATAAATAACCTTGAGTTTTAAGAAAGTTGCTATTGATAAAAATTAAAATTTTATTTATGCTTGGTGAATTTTTCTGATATCATATATATATTTTTTTATAGAAATTTATTAATTATATTGAGTTACTACGCTTACAGGAGGAAATAAGTTGTTCAAACACAATATATAAACAAGAAATAACATGTAAAACTCAATATTTTTATGCCACAGTTGCTTTTAATCTCCTGAGGAAGTTGCCAATTGCAGAGGAACTTTCGGTGTGTCATGTCATTTGTTGTATAGTCTGGTAGGTTAGCTGATGTCTTTTCAGCAATGTACAACCTAACTAGAAAATTAATGAAAATAACTCGTTTCTTCAAAATTTCATTGTATTTCTTGTAATCTGAAGCATGAACTTCTTACATTTTAATCAACCACTAAATTGGTAACATTTAATAGTAGTATAATACTTTACATTATCTCAAAATTATTCAGATAGCATTGGCAAACTTTTTCATAGTAAAGTGTGAAAAGTCTGTTTTGTGTTTATGACAAATTAGCAATTTTAACTATAGAATTATATTAAACCCAATTAAAATATTTGAATTTTATCTCTTGTTAAAGTTTTAAAAGACAAATAAACTTCTGCCTTTTAATATAAAAATTTACTGGCTTTATAGATATAACGATTTCTTACTGAAACTTAAGTTATAGAATGTTTAACGTAAATTGCAATAGATCTTTCGTACTATATGCAATTGAACAACTTTTTTGATGTGTAAAACTATTATTACATTATTCAAATTTATGTACCTAAAGTTTATTAATATTTAAACATAATAACTGACATGTTTATGAAATATAAAAGTTGGTCTTCAGGAATATATTATATTCCTTCCATTATAATAAAAAAAAAACATCAATAAAAATAACTTCTATAATGTTTACTTCTCTGTTTGGCTTTTTAAATTAAAAATATTGCTTTGAATATGGTAATTTAATAACTTTTCATTTTTCATTCTGGTTAATGATATTTTCAAAATAAAAATTATTATTTCATATACAGTTTTTATATACATTCATAGCGTAATAATTTGTAAGTGATGAATTTTCCTTGAATTAATCTATACATGTCTGAAAAATACACACTCAAACATCAGTGAATAGCCCATATAAAAAACATTTCTGTAACTATGTTTTGTAAAGTACTTAGCCTGTCTGTTTCATTCTTTTTTTTTTTTTTTCTGCCATGAAATACAATTTGTTTTATTGAACTTGAATTTTACATACTAATTGATGATATTATGCTAAGTGTAACCTAAATTAAGATAATACTCCTGAAGTATGCTTATCCCTATTAACAACATTTTGAAAAGAAACCCATTTTTTTACCTTCATGTGTTTAATTGTGATTTTCAAGATGAATTTGATCAAGGTTTCTGACATCTCGGTACTTAAAGCTGTGAATATGACTCATTATAACTGAGGCATTACAAGTTTTGGCGTGGGAGGGGTGTTAGGGGTAGCTGGCCATTCCATAGCATTAGGTTAAGCACACACTATTTACATTACAGGTCTTATTAATCTGGGAAATTCCTGCCTTGTTTTCCCTTGTAAAACAAGGTGGAGTGCACTATTACAATAAAACAAACAGGGGAAAGTAATGACAGGCTGTGTGTTGTTTAAGAGTAATGTGATTTATCTTTGTAGTTGGTATTGCAGTCTGTAAGTCTTAAAAGACTCAGTTAGTAAAATAAAAGGTAATATAAATTTAAATTGTCTTATAATAAAGTATAGGTTTCACTGATTTAAAAGGTTTTTTAAAAAGTAACATGCTCAGCATATTTAGAACCGCACATTTTTAATGAGTTGTGTTTATGAATACTATTGTGTTTTTGTTGTTGTTGTCTACAATGACATGGATTGATTCCTGCTATTCAATGATGAACCATTGCACAAGGAGCATTCTTATAAATGTATTTAAAAGAAATTTTTAAAATTCTAGTTGAGTAGAGATATTTCAAAATTTAAGTTTTCATGTTTCAATTACTTTAATTATTGCCATCTTGAAATAAAGGCGAAAATAACTGCACTTAGCAGTTTTACGTGGTTTCAAACATTCCTATAAATATTTAACCTTTATTAGTCTCCACCTTGTTGATGATTAAAACACAATACAATATAAATGTACAAATCCAAATAAGTAGGCCAGTTGTATTATTGTGTTTAGAACTGTTAGAAGTAAATCAGGTTAAGTCAACAACTCATGAAACAGAATATTGAATGGTAACTTTTATTAACCATAGAAAAGATGGTAGTATCATACAAAATATAACATATTGGACAGAGATGGTAGCCATCCAACACAGGCATTCACGCATTCGCTCTTATCGTTCGTCGTTAGGCACAAGACAAAACTGGTGGCACTTGAATCATAAGGAGGAGAAGAAAGAACGCTTCAGTCCAGGTAGTTGACTCACACGCGCTTCAAGTGAGCTTGTCTGTTTCACGAACAAAACACTACATGTATGAATGGTACGGTAAGTCGGTTCGCATCTACGAAAAGAACTGTTCTTTTGAACCTGAAAGCGTTAAATTTAGAAGTTAAACTTTTATTATGATTTAAAACAAACTATTTATGTCTTTGTTGATGTAGTGTTTTGTCAGTGGGGGCCCTGTAACTGATATTTACAACACCGATGTACATTCATTACATATACACGCCTCCCGGCGATAGAGAACAGTTCTTTTTGCAAGATGCGAATCTAGTAGCCATGACCATATCGTGGGCTCGAGTAGTGGTGAGCATAGATGGGCCGGGGGGAGATGCCGTAAGTTTCGCGGGACACTGGGATGTACCGGTAACCGGGAACGGTGATGCGGTCTCCCGCGTGGATGGGATCATCGTATATGGACTTGGATGGCCATGTGGGGAAATCTGATGACAGTAGAGGCCTGAAAACACTCCTGGGTCGGGAGTAGTGTGAGAGATCTGGAGCCTTCATGTCGTCGGTGCCTGTTGAAAGACAAGTGGTGTGAGGGACCAAACTTCAAAAAATCAAAAAATTTTCCTCACAGTAGGAATATAAACAAAATGTAAAATAACAGAACGACTCAATATCTTAATATACATCTCAGTGATATGATAAATGAGAGATCTACGAATATATCTGGAAGTCCATGCTGTTTGCCTGGTAATAAAGTACAGTAAAGAGAATTTTGAAATTGAAGCCAAATTCTATGTAACTAAATATTTTGATGTAACTATAGATATTTTGATAATCAGTCTTAATAAGCCATATTTTTTATGTTATTTTAATAGAATATATATACAGGTTGTAACTAAAAAGATGTCCTGGCTATATATTTTTGGATTTTACACATAATTTAGAGTAGAAAATGAATAATAAAGTTGTATCTAATTCTACACTGTTTACAAGATATTTTGATTTAAACGACCGCCATTTTTAAATGACTAAAGATAACTCAATGACTATTTTTATACTGTTTAGTAGTGTTAATGTAAAGAACTGTGCAAAATTTCAAGTCTGTCGATTGAACTATTCTCGTGTTATTACCTTTTTTGTAAAAAACACAAATAGACAATTAGACACTAAACGTAGCGGAATTTAATAAAACTATCCTTCAGTTTCTACTCTAAATTAGGTATAGAATCTGAAAATACATAGCCAGGACATCTTATTAGTTACACCCTGTTTTTATATGTTATTAGTTATTATTGTCACTATTGACTTATATTCATTACTATTACTAATAGAACCAACATTACAGTAAGAATTTAAACCGAATATTAAGAAAACAAACATGTAAATTAAGGTATAACTAATTTATCACTGAAATAATATAAATGGTTTGCACAAACCTTAACTGATCTAAGATCTTAGTATCCAGAGAGATGTTGAGCCGTTCTGAAATTTTCATGCACAGCACTTCGTAAAGGGATTTTTGAAAAATTAATCTGTAGATTTTAAACTATATATAATCTAGTAAAATCTTGTATATTCTTACAAATATTACCATCTGGCAATCATTAATATACAGTAATAACTTATTGAAAATTCTCTTAGTACCTTAGTTAAAAATTAGAAAGTGTAATTTTATTAAAATTTACATGATCTTTATTTAAATTACTACCATCATTGTTTTGCGTTAGGTTTAAATTATGTTAATGTTTCAACAGAATAGCATTACTTTGATTCTGACTCAAAACCTGAGTCATATAAATAATACTTTAGATTCCCTAAATTTAAGTGTATAGTGAAAGTAGTGCCTGAAATTTGGGTAAACTGAAATCACACATATATTTACCCTTGCTTTTATTTGAATTACAATTATATATTGCCAATAAAAGCTTAGTACATAGTGGTAATAAATGCTACAGTTTTATGTTTCATTACTATCCTTACTAGTCCAGTTAGTTATTTCTTTAATTATACACTTGTTGCCATTGACAACCGAGCGAGAATTCTTAGACAACTCTCACAAAAAATGTTTTATGAATTATTAAGAAAGCTATTTATACTGTTGAATCAGTGTAAGTATAACTTTATATATTAATTTTTAGGCTACCAGTGATTTCATTAACTAATTTAAATATTAGTTTATGTATAATTTTTCTAAATTGAATTAATTAATTTTAGATGTTTTGGGTGAGGTTGTTTCTAAAGTATTCATTCATCTAAATGAATTAATAGTATAATTAATTAAACTATACATTTTATTTGCATTTATTATAGCATCAAATATCAACTCTATTGGATAACCAATACTCAATTTTTTTCAAATACTTAACACTATTTTTTAATACTTTTGTTGTATATTATTTCCTTTTTTTTAGTTTTGTTGTTTAATAAAACTAAAAGAATTAAAAAAATATTAATCTAAAAATAAAATTATTTAGTTTTTTTTACTTCATTTTATATTACAGTGAAACAATTTTATATCAAAGAATTGAAATATCAAAATTAAAATATAAAATTTATAATGTTTATACATAATTTGTTTAAGCATGCTGTCTTGCATTCTTACACAGTATTTGACAGGTATATGATGTCAAAAATAAAATATTTATGGAGATTAAGAGTATAATACGTACTGGTGTTGTACTACAAAAGTGTCAAAATGGAAGTGCCAAACTAAAAGTGCCTAAGACAGCAAGTGCCACAAGCCTTAAATGCCACTTAATTAAAATGCCAATAATAAAATATGCAAAAATTTAGGTGTTAAAAACATACAATGACATTATTTTTATTTTATATCACTTTTTACGTATAAACGTGGAGATGGTAACTTAAATTTTTAAAATATTCAAGTATGGAAGATAAATCTTTTAAGCGCTCACACAGAATTTGTTTCCGAATGTTTTCTCTGTCGGGAATTTGAGCTAGAACTGCTTTCGGAGCATCTTGCAAACGTCTCATAATTCTGCTGGGAGGCTCTTCCGGGTGTTCGAATGCATGCCTCTTCATGCTCGTAAGTAATAAAAGAGCTTGAACTTCCTCTGGATTTGGAGCATGATTGTGGGATTCCACATCACCGCCTTTTTTCACAACAATGTTTTCTCAATCATCGAGAGTGGAGGTTAGGCGAGCATAGTATTCTCTATGGAATTTGCACCTCCAGTATTTGCTTGCAACCGAAGATGAATGTTTGATATAAATATACCCATTGTAACACAAATATGAAGTTTTTCCTTTAATTATAAGTTGTGCCATAATACAAAAAATGTTATTTAAAACCACATTGAAATTTGTATACAACAAAATAAGTATTTATTTGAGGTTTTTATGGTAACATTTTTTACAATTGGTACTTAATCATTTTGGCAACTATTAGTTTTGGCATTCATAATTTTGGCATTTTTATGATGAGCACTTTTAAATTGGCACTTTTGTACCCTGGTTCCTACTATCAATAGGACACTTATACTCAAGGAATGGTCATAAGGATTATGTCTCAATAGAGAACTGTGGGTTTTATTCTCATATAAATAAAAATTAAAAAAAAATTAACAACATATCATGTTGACTTTTCTCTCAGTTACAATACATCTCAGATGTCGCTCTAATCCCAAAAATACTGAGGAATATTAGAAAGGAAAAAAAAATAAAATAGAATCAACTCATTTAGGTGAAAATATTAATGTTTTTATACACTTTATTGTTCTGTTTTTTGTAACATGTATCTTTTTAATTGAGTTATCTGAAAATATATTTTTTAAATGCAAAAGTAAAGAGTAAAGGCAAATTTTATAGCTAACCATGCTCAACTGTGATTTAATTATATATAGGAAAACATAAATAAAACGCAACAGAAAAAAAAATAGTAAGATATTGGAAAGTTGATTTTCCAAACAATTTCATATCAAATGGCAACCAGATAAAAGTACTATCAAATCTAAAATAAATCATAAAATAGGTTAACTTTATTTTCATCACTTGGTTAAGTGATACATTAAGATACAATCTACTTTATAGTGTATTAAAATGTAATTATCATTAAATAAAGTTGTGTAATGAGTCAGTTCAGAACAATACAGTATAAACTAACATTTGTACTCCAGTACCACTTAGGAAGATGAATGACATTTATCTATAAAAAGTATTTGTCTAGTTATTTTTATATAAACAATGTACTCTATATACAAATATGCTTCTGAACATTAGGTATGATTAATTAAACAAAATTGTATAGACTAAAATAGTACTATTGAAGAAAATAGGGTAAAAACTATTGGAATCGTTTTCGTTTTACATTAATTAGTATTTAGATTTAAACTACAGAAGATAAGGAAGCAGTCTTAGCAATTTCCTTGAAGTTATATTCCATGCAAACCGGATTATGAAAGTACAGTAATTCTTAGATTATTCATAGTTAAAATAAGTACAAAGCAGTACATATTTAATGTATGTCATATAAGGCAAGTGTCTGATTTATTTAGGGTGTTTGTTTTGTTAAGTCCTTTGATAGCTGACACATACAAAAAAGAGTAAAACAAACAGGAGATATTTCATGACCAACGGGATATTAAAAATAAGGAAACCATGCTTTCTTATCGGAACAAAACCTAAACCATAAATAAGTTCAAAATCAGTGTAAAATAAAGTTTGAAAAACTGTAAACATTACAATTATTCTGTTTTTTATGAAATTAGGTTTTATTTTTTTATTGGATTTTTTAAGCACTTTCAATAAACATGGAATAGACCAGTTCCATTTTGCTTTAATGTTCTGGTGTTTCCTTAATATATTTAACAGTGAAAATTTGTAACTGTATTTTTAACAGTCACAAAATACAAGTTGTTGCTTTTTGCCAAGTCCCTTGTTTAATGCCCTCCTTTAATGAGTCATTATGTGCCATGCCATCATTGGTTGATTTGATTTTGATCCTGCTGTTGTATACAAATAAAATTGGTCACACTATGATAGCATGAACTCTACTAATGGATTGTTCAAATGGGTACACTGTCTGTCGGATCCTTTCACTGGTTATTCATAATGAGTAAGATCAGTTTTTAACATAAACTTTAATTTCGGTTCCAGAAATAAAAAATAAGATCTTTTTGCCATAATTATGAAGAACTTGAGGTAAATATTTCCTCAAAAATATTCACTGTGAGGTTTTAAATTGCATATTTTGATGTATTGGAGCTTTCAAGACAAATTTTTAAAACTGTGATAGTATATATATGTAAAGTACTCTAACATTAATTGTGTGTTTGTCGATCTTACAGTATTTTATTATGTAAAGTACTCTAACATTAATTGTGTGTTTGTCGATCTTACAGTATTTTATTATGTAAAGTACTCTAACATTAATTGTGTGTTTGTCGATCTTACAGTATTTTATTATGTTAAGTACTCTAACATTAATTGTGTGTTTGTCGATCATACAGTATTTTATTATGTAAAGTACTCTAACATTAATTGTGTGTTTGTCGATCATACAGTATTTTATTATGTAAAGTACTCTAACATTAATTGTGTGTTTGTCGATCTTACAGTATTTTATTATGTAAAGTACTCTAACATTAGTTGTGTGTTTGTCGATCTTACAGTATTTTATTATGTTAAGTACTCTAACATTAATTGTGTGTTTGTCGATCATACAGTATTTTATTATGTAAAGTACTCTAACATTAATTGTGTGTTTGTCGATCTTACAGTATTTTATTATGTAAAGTACTCTAACATTAATTGTGTGTTTGTCGATCTTACAGTATTTTATTATGTTAAGTACTCTAACATTAATTGTGTGTTTGTCGATCATACAGTATTTTATTATGTAAAGTACTCTAACATTAATTGTGTGTTTGTCGATCATACAGTATTTTATTATGTAAAGTACTCTAACATTAATTGTGTGTTTGTCGATCTTACAGTATTTTATTATGTAAAGTACTCTAACATTAGTTGTGTGTTTGTCGATCTTACAGTATTTTATTATGTTAAGTACTCTAACATTAATTGTGTGTTTGTCGATCATACAGTATTTTATTATGTAAAGTACTCTAACATTAATTGTGTGTTTGTCGATCTTACAGTATTTTATTATGTAAAGTACTCTAACATTAGTTGTGTGTTTGTCGATCTTACAGTATTTTATTATGTAAAGTACTCTAACATTAATTGTGTGTTTGTCGATCTTACAGTATTTTATTATGTAAAGTACTCTAACATTAATTGTGTGTTTGTCGATCTTACAGTATTTTATTATGTAAAGTACTCTAACATTAATTGTGTGTTTGTCGATCTTACAGTATTTTATTATGTAAAGTACTCTAACATTAATTGTGTGTTTGTCGATCTTACAGTATTTTATTATGTAAAGTACTCTAACATTAATTGTGTGTTTGTCGATCTTACAGTATTTTATTATGTTAAGTACTCTAACATTAATTGTGTGGTTGTCGATCTTACATTATTTTATTATGTAAAGTACTCTAACATTAATTGTGTGTTTGTCGATCTTACAGTATTTTATTATGTAAAGTACTCTAACATTAATTGTGTGTTTGTCGATCTTACAGTATTTTATTATGTAAAGTACTCTAACATTAATTGTGTGTTTGTCGATCTTACAGTATTTTATTATGTAAAGTACTCTAACATTAATTGTGTGTTTGTCGATCTTACAGTATTTTATTATGTAAAGTACTCTAACATTAATTGTGTGTTTGTCGATCTTACAGTATTTTATTATGTAAAGTACTCTAACATTAATTGTGTGGTTGTCGATCTTACAGTATTTTATTATGTTAAGTACTCTAACATTAATTGTGTGTTTGTCGATCTTACAGTATTTTATTATGTAAAGTACTCTAACATTAATTGTGTGTTTGTCGATCTTACAGTATTTTATTATGTAAAGTACTCTAACATTAATTGTGTGTTTTTCGATCTTACAGTATTTTATTATGTTTTTCAGACGCATCTGATACATTATTGCTTTGTTATCAAGCCTCATAAGTCATAAACTTGTTATGAACCGAATCCAAAAACGTTATAACAAGCAATTAGAAAGGCAGCCCTGGAGATTACCTTTCAGGGCTCTGACATAGGACTGCCAGAACTTGGCCTTGCGCTGAATGGGCTCATTCCTGCCTATGATGTCCAGGTGCTGTTTGAGAAGCATGTTTGTCTTGTGCTAATGGTCCTGGAACAGAAGAAATACAATTTAATGAACCTTTCATTAAAGATGTTATATTAAAATTGCTTATTTGTTTTAGAATTAAAGTACTGTACCCGAAAAATTATTATGAACTATTTCTTGTTTGATCTTAAGAAAACTTCTTGCAGAGGCTGTCAGCCATGTTGGTTTTAATCCCATAAGAAAAATG
Organism: Stictocephala bisonia; assembly: GCA_035578905.1. Taxonomy (NCBI): domain Eukaryota; kingdom Metazoa; phylum Arthropoda; class Insecta; order Hemiptera; family Membracidae; genus Stictocephala; species Stictocephala bisonia. The sequence continues at coordinate 207,205 of JAQJVL010000966.1, read as the reverse complement.
TTATTTGTGAATCCATATATTTTCTTTATTTATTGTTCAAAAGTTGTGTATGAGGTGTCATTTTAAACGTTATCATATTGCGCATTGGGTTTGCTTTTTATATTTTGAATACATACGCCTAGTTTTTAAAAATAGATCAAAATAAAAACTTCAAACACGCAATTTCATTCTTGATCAAATGCAATCTATTTAAAAAAAGTCTGTTTAAAAATAATCATTTAGTTTGCATAAACATGATCATATGTCCAGTTTGAAAATAACATTGTTCTTATATGTTTAAAACTAACATGGCTGACAGCCTCTGCAGACTCTAAATTTCATTATATTTAAATTGCAGTTGAAAATATATAAAGATGCTGAATGTGTAATTTACCACTGCAAAAATATAAGTCATTGATATTTTAAGATGGGTAAGACAATGGTTTTTTTTATAACCTATAATTTTACAGTTTTATAACATTATTTTTTTATAGTCATACAGATTTCAAATCAATGGAAGCGTCATAAATGAGCATAAGCTTCTTATTTGGGCTATATATGCTCAGGGCCTCTTTTGTAAATGGGCCCGGTGGGCCCGGGCCCAGGGCGCAAGATTGAGGGGGGCGCAAACAAGAGAAAATATTTTAAAATCACGCGCCAATGGATTGCGCGCCATATTTTAAAATCACGCGCCAACGGATCGCCCACCAACCCTCTCCACTCCTCCCCCCACTCCCCAGCTTCACGCATGACTCATCACTGTCACTGCCTGCATGTTGCTACTTGATCTTTGCTTTGTCTTTCTTTGTCAGTTCGTTTTGTGCAATCGCGTGAGACATGTTATTAGTTGGCTTGTGAATAAGTTTATTGATGTGTTTTTGCTAACTATTTTAATGCGATTGTATTTGTATTTATGTTCGGTTTGATCTTTTATCATACATGGTACAAATAGTAGAATAAAATGCTTGTTTTGTGATTTGTGAAATGAGTAAAAAACCAAGTGGCAGTGAATTTAGAAAGAGGGCGGCCAAAAAGCTTTTGGACAGTGAAAAAGTGTTACAGAAAGTCCCTAAAATAAGTAGTTTTTTCAGTGAACAAAAAACTGTACCTGTAGTAACTGTCGCATTAGAAGGCCCTGAGGATGAGGAGGGACCTACCCTGTCGAGGGAAGAGGTATGTAAACCCAGAAGCAGTGACGATGTTTATCAATCAGCTGAACTAGTTACGACTGAAACTGATGATTCAGTAAGTGAGGTATTGCCGAGTACAAGTACAGGTACAATAAATTTAAATTTTAAACCCGGCTGTACAAAGCCAACCACCTCATCTTCAGTTTCATTTTTATTTGATCTTGATGACCCGGCTACTTGGAATACTAAAGATGAATATGTGCTAAAAACAATCTTAACTACAAACGTAAAGCAAAACTTGAATATTGATTTTTCGAACTCTGTCAGAATTTATCTAGACAAAAAGCGTACATTATCTGACAAAATCTTCTCATGTGTTTTACCCAATGGGGAAACTTATAACAGAGATTGGTTATTGTATTCCAAATCAAAAGGTTGTGTTTTTTGTATCCCATGCTTATTATTTCAGATAGAAAGTAAACAAACTGCGTTTAGTACAGGATTTAACGATTGGAAACACGCAAGTGTGCTCGTTAAAAGTCACGAGCAATCAAGTGACCACAGGAAAAATATTTGTACATTTTTGTACAGAAAAAAAACCGCATCAGTAGACACTTTATTGTTATCTCAATATGAAAAAGAAGTGAAATATTGGAGAGAAGTTTTAACGAGAGTAGTTAGCGTTGTTCGATTTTTGGCATTGAGAGGCCTTCCTTTCCGAGGAGACAACCAAACATTTGGTTCCTTATCTAATAGTCTATTTCTAGGCTGTCTTGAACTCTTGAGTGAATATGATCCGTTCCTATCTCATCATATAGAGAAATATGGAAACAAAGGGTCAGGCAATGTGTCTTACCTTTCGTCTGACACCTGTGATGAATTCATTTCAATTATGGGCACTAAGGTCTTAAACCAAATAATTAAAGAACTCGAAGAAGCTCATTATTTTTCTCTGATAGTTGATTCTACGCCGGACGTGTCGCACACCGACCAGTTAGCAGTTGTTTTAAGATACGTTTCACTGAACGATGCGTGTGCTAAAGAACGTCTCGTACAACTTTTACCTGGTGTTGGTCATAAAGCGGAAAGCCTACAACAAGCAGTTTTAACTTTACTTAAAAATCTAAACTTAGATATTGAAAATTGCCGAGGACAAAGCTACGACAATGCATCTAACATGTCAGGTTACTACACAGGTCTACAGGCAAGAATAAAATCCGAAAATAACAAAGCAGATTATGTTCCGTGTGCTGCACATTCCTTGAATTTAGTTGGAGTTTTTGCAGCCGAAAAATCATGCCCTGAAGTGACTAGGTATTTTTCGTTTTTACAAGGACTTTTTACTTTCTTCGCGGGGTCAACTTACCGATGGGGATTGTTGAAAGAATGTATCAAAAATGAAAACAAAGAAAGGCGAAAGCAAAACAAAAACAGTGACACGCTCACTTTACCGAAAAATTTAAGCCAGACTAGATGGTCTGCTAGAGCAGACGCTGTGCACGCTTTATCTAATGGTTATAAAGAGTTTGAACTTGTGCTGAAAAACCTATCTCAAGATGTTTCACAAACACCTGAAACGAGAGTGGCGGCTGAGGGGCTTAGCAAACAGTTGGGAAAGTTTGATACGGCTTTTCTTACTGTACTGTGGAATGATTTGTTAATGAGAATTGATAAAGTTAGTTCAAACTTACAAAAAGAAGAGTTGGATTTTCTTGCGGCAGTTAAACAATTACAAACGCTTAAAATGTTCTTAGAAGAAAAGAGGGACAACTTTGATCACTTTGAGAATGAAGCAACAAAAATGTGTGGAATGCAAGCTGCCAACTACAAAAGAAACAGGAAACCAACACTATTTGCAGATGCAGACGAGAAAAGAGAAAGTTTTGACACGAATATGGACCCTAAAACCAGATTTAGGACAGAAGTTTTTTTTAACAATAGTTGACAATCTTACGGCACAGCTCGACACAAGAACACAAAGCTATGCTTCTCTTGGAGACAGATTTGAGCTATTTAACAATTTTAAGGTAAGATATTTTAAATTTTCAACCTTCTTTTCAACATATTATTTTTATACTATGTGTGTACCTGTCATTCTAGTTTAATTTATTTTCACTTAATACGTAATACTAGAAAGCTTTACATATTATTTTTAAATTGAAGGTAACAAACAGGTAATAATGTATTATATGTTTTTATTTGATTTTTTATCTGTCATCTTCAATGTAAAAGTACTGAAAGTTTTGATATTACAGGACAAAGAACCTCAAACAATCAAAACCCAGGCAGAACGACTCGCATTATTCTACTGCAATGATATAGATGTGGATAGTTTTGGAGAGGAGTGCCTTCATTTCAAGCAGTTCTTAAAGGTTGATAGTATAGAGAGACTTCGAGACGCATACAAGTATTTAAGAAGTTCTGAAACAGGTCTTGTCTCTACTTTCCCAAACCTGGAAGTAGCCATGAGGATCTATTTAACTCTACCAATGACGAACTGCTCGGCTGAACGAGGGTTTTCAGCTCTAAAAAGGATTAAGTCAGTGACTAGGTCAACACTTGAACAAACTAAGCTGAACAATTTAATGATAATGTGTACCGAAAGTGACGTAACCCTAAAAATGAAATTTGACGATGTCATTAACGAGTTTGCTGAGAAAAAATGTAGGAAACGACCAATCATGTAAAGTTTTGAGTATTTATGTTTGTAGTTTCACCTGAAATAAAAGCTAAATTTGATGGAATTTGAAGTTTTTTCATATATAAACCCATTTTATAAACCCAGTTGATGGAAGGGGGAGGGGCGGAGATCGGGCTCAGGCCCATAGCGCGTTACATGCAAACCGCGGGCCTGTATATGCTACTACTATTATCAATTATGATCAGCAAAAGCATATTCTGCCTATATTAAACATAAGGTATTAAAAATATTTGTATCTTGAGGTTAAGGGTGAAGGCTCTTGAAAATAAACAAATATATATAATATTTGTAAATGAAAAAACGTTAAAGTTTATAGCATTCGTGTTTTTTTCCCGTTAAATTAAGAATTAAGGGTTTCCAAATACTTTAAGTTTTTACTTTCTTTCACTAAAGAAATGACAGTTCATATATGTACCTTACTCGCGTTATCAGATAAAAAAAATTTCTTTTAAATCAATTTGCATTGTTGGCATCATCAGAGAATTTACATGTATACGTATCATTTGGGAAATTTTGCAAGGTTTTGGCAAACCCGCTGGTCAAGAGAGTGTAACTCGAGGCGCGAGCGCGGGCCGGCTTACTTGGGCATGTGGGTGCCGCGCTATTTTTGGCGCGAAGGTTACGTCGTTATTTGCGGCTATCCGGGACGCTCGCAATGCCCGGACATCTTGTCCAACAACCAACTAACTACTGTACTCTGCGAATTGGAAGTAACTATCCCGAGTAAACAGGTGTTCCACTTTATAAGCCGCCTTTATAATGTTGGCTACATCAGATTTTCTGAGATCTAAATGTTTGTAGAGCAATTAAACAATCTCTATGCAAATTTTAGGACCTACACTAAAGATGTCAGAATCCTTTTAGAAAAAAATATCTATAATAAATAAAGAAGAGAAAACCACTTAAATTGATAAGATGATTAAAACAACTCTGCCACAAAATTAAATCCACCTGTAGGAACCGACGAACCTTCATCTGTTCATAGATAAGTGAGGGACCTAATATGGAACTTTGGGGGGATCTGAAATGAGACCATTGTTTATGGTAAGCCGAAATTTTACGCATTTTTCCGATAAAATTAAGTTTGATTTGTCATATTGTAATGTAATGGAGAATGTTGATAGCTTGGAGTGTTTTTAATCTAATAAATATAATGTCTGTGGTATAAATAGTTCTACTTAAAATTTTATAGTAAAAAAATTAGCTAAAATAAAATCACCAGCAAATTGAAAAAAATCAGCGCTTAGCATTTATTTAAGAATATGTCATAATTTAAATCGCTAAAATCGACAAATGAATAAACGATATAAAGAACAGCGGAGCTATAGTTTTTCCTTTATTTGAGATAGTTTAACATCGGCATTACGTTAAGTAGATTACTTCTGGCCGTTCACCAGGATACCTGATCAGCCCCCTCACTTAATAAAAAATCATTTTCAACAAACCTTATTGTCCTTATTTACATGACCTACTATTGATAAAAAATTAAAAAGAACAAATAAAACAATTCAGAAATACAATCCCAGATTTCTCTTATCTTAAGCTCACTTGGATATTAATAAACCTTTACCTGACCAATGAAGCAATACCATATCTTAGTCAATATTAATGCTTTAAGTAAAGGTTCCCCGCTTAAGTAAGCCTCCAAATGGTGGGAGGGGGATATCATATGATGGTATGTTGAATAGTGTCTGATAGCTTCGTCATAACTGAGCAAGGACAGTGGAAGTAATATCATCAGGGTGAAACATCTTATTGACATTATATTAAATCCATCGACTTATGTGCTGGACTAACTGTCATTAGTTGTTATAGAATAAGTATTATATATACTTAATTATACTAATGCAATACGATATTACAACTGGTATTGTAGGCCTACATCGATGATCGATTCAACTGACTATGACAGTACCGTAGAGATCTGTGATACCCTTGACACATCGATGATCGATTCAACTGACTATGACAGTACCGTAGAGATCTGTGCTACACTTGACACATCGATTATCGATTCATCTGACTATGACAGTACCTTAGAGATAGATCTGTGCTACACTAGACACGTCGATTCATCTGACTATGACAGTGCCGTAGAGATCTGTGCTACACTTGACACATCGATTATCGATTCATCTGACTATGACAGTCCCGTACAGATATATGCTTTGCTTCACACATAGATGCTCGATTCATCTTACTATGACAGTCTCGTATAGATCTGTAGTACAATTCACACATCGATGATCGATTCATCTGACTATGACAGTCTCGTACAGATATATGCTTTGCTTCACACATAGATGCTCGATTCATCTTACTATGACAGTCTCGTATAGATCTGTAGTACAATTCACACATCGATGATCGATTCATCTGCCGACGAGAGTCCTGTAGAGATATATGCTTCTACTAAACTTCACACATCGATGTTTTTTGTTTTTAATTTCGTGCACAGTAATAAACAAATTGAAATTCTAAGTTGTAATATTTTCATCGCTTCCTCATAGTTAGGTGATAGTATCACCTGCTATTAAGAGTCTTCAGAGGCTGTAGGAAGTTGCTTTACATGTTGGTTTTAATCCCATAAGAACAATGTTATTTTAGAGCCGGTCATACGATCACGCGTATCCAAACTAAACAGTTATTTTTAAATGGATTTTTCCAAACAAATTGCATTTGATCAAGAATGAAACTGCTCGTTGGAATTGCTTTGCGAATTCCTAATTAGGTGCATAGACAATATTACAAAAAATATTTAGTTTTAGGCTTTTACTTTCACCATTTTTTCAAAACTAGGTATATGTATTCGAAATATGAAACGCAAACCCAACGCTCAATATGATAACGTTTAAAATGACACCTCGTACACAACTGTTGGTCAATAAATAATGAAGAAATATGGATTCGCAAATAACATTGTTCTTATGGGACTAAAACCAACATGGCCGACAGCCTCTGCAGACCCTTTTATACATGTAAGAGCCCGATAGAGATGAGGCTACGTAGCACTAGAGCAGAGAATAGGCTACTTAGCGTCTACATACACAATGACACTATTACATATAAGAAAAATGGTTTTGTACTTCACAACTTGTTTCCGTTCTACTATTCACTGTTATTATACTAAACAAATTTTACGGATTAGCAGAGATATTCATCTCGATATTAACCGTTTTCGGATTAAGAACGATCGTTTCTTGTTAACTGTCAAAATAAGTGCTCATTTAACCAATGTTGACTCTGACTGAATTGCTGCTAAAGCTATTGTATTTGTCTAACATTGTCTCATATCTTCCGAAGTTCCGAACAGCCTCCTAATGCACTGATAGTTTTTATTTTATAATATGGCTGTACTAATGCCTATATTAACTTTCTGAAAAGTAAAGTTTAAGACACTTTTATTTGGAATATTTAAATAGCTAGAGCATGCATGATAACAACCTTTTCAAGGAATAAAAATACTTTGTTAAAATCATTTTGTTTTATTAAATTTAAATTTTTCAGTTGCATGAACAGCCAGGCAATGTAAAACAGTTAAAGATTCATAAAGTTTGTTGTATTCATATTCTGCATGCTTAGACAGTCTTTTAGATTCAATGAAGGCGTAGGCCTATTAAGCGATGGTCTGTGATCAATTTAACTATGTCATAAATTGAAATCGATTAAGACATTATTAACGTTATTTCAATATATTTGTTGTATGTAAATATATGTATGAGTAAAGTTTATTATTATTTATTATTACTTTCACATTATTATTTTATTTAACATTTTATCAATAGAAAATTCAAAAGGTCAGTTTACTTAGTTATACTCCATTATTCTTAACTAACAAAAAATTTTGTTAGTTAAGAATAATAACTAACAATATACTAATACTAATACTAAATTTTAACTTAACAAAAAGTTTAAGTTAAAATTTAAATAACGGAACACCTTTAATACCAATTCTATGGGCATAAAACGTAAACTATTATCGAAATTGAATTTTAACCACTATAAGACTGTGGGTAGTTCTGGAGTTTCAGTTACAGTCAAGGACCATTGTATTCAATTTATTGTTGCAGTTTAATCCAACATTTACATTCTATTGAGTTGTGTATTATTCTTATTTGTTTAGTTGTTTATGGTGATAATTTAGTTTACATAATCGAGGTTACGTGGAAAAGAGTTCTTCAATACAACACCACTTCAAAATTAAAGACGATTTCATTAATTTAATTAGGGATTAAATTTAGTTAAATACAGCAATAATTAAGAGTCAAGTAGAAAATACTAAAATTGGTTTTTAATCCACTCAAAAAAATTTAAATGTATTAACCACTAAGGTTAGTCTAACCATATGTAAATTTGAGGTTATGTTCGCTGATAACGAATTAGAAACAAGTTTTCATCAGTGTCAGCGGTCGTGTATATGATTTATTGTGACTCCATTAAGACATAGTACTCGTATAATAAATGTAGAGTCGACATTTGAAACTAAACATGACATTATAATTTATTATCTTAATTAGTTATGTTTACATTTGCCATCAGGACGTTAACAATCCTTTAAAACGTGTATGCTGGATCCACTACCTTTTTAATGCGGTGCTTACTTTTACGAATAAAAATTAAAAAATATTAATTATAATAATAAAATCATTCACCATTAAGTCCACGTTACCTGCTGTGGAACTAGAGCGTGCGAGGGCAGACAGAGCGGTGTCTACGAAGAGCCTCTCGCGGGACCTAACACAATGAGCTTGGGAAAAGTGACACCTCCCGCAAGGCTAATAATAACCCAAGGACGATCCTCGCAGTCGTTATTGTTCCTTTGCGCCAGCAAATTAACGACATATAATAAAATAAGCGTATCTTGTTTGACAGGACAATAAACGGTATAGTTATGTAAATATTTCTTTGTAAACCTACTAGAAGATGTTTTATGAAAGTATTTAGTGGATTATGCAAATGTCCAAACCAAAACAATCGTATTGTCAAAATGCTATTTTTTACAAGAAAGTGATTAGGAAAATTTTGTTGTTGTATAAAATGTAATTAAACTACAAAAAAGTCATATATTTTTTGTTTGCTTTGCGTATCTCACCAAACTTTTTAGCTATCACTAAACACTTGTATCACTGAAGGAAAGGAGCCGAATAGGCCATGACCTGCTCTACTTAATCAAATTAGTATCATTTCTTATGATTGAATAGTATTTTCACTGTAGTCAAAATACATTTTACACACTACCGCTAATAGCGTGAAGAAGACTTACTAACGAACATAACCTCAAATATGATGAGTTTAAAACGTTACATTGGGTATCCTAATTATAGTTATACTTTGCCTTAGTGTTTAGTTGATTTTATACTGTTTGATTGAATTAAAAAATAATTATATGTTTCGAATATATTTGTTAGATTTAGTCTACTTTGAAGATCTGTACCTAACTTAATTGTATAATATTAAATAATGTAATGAATTACTTTTTACTTTTAATTGTGGTTTGGAATAGAAAATCCTCTATCTCACCTAAATTATAGAAAGAAAGAAATAAATTAAACTAAATACATTAAAACTATATATTCGGGTACATTAACAGTTTTTAGGGTATTTAATGAAACTAACATTTGAACCCAATCTAAACATTAAAACTGTGTCTTTTATATTAAGACATGTTTAATTTATAATACAGCCTCAGAAAGAGTACGATAGTTTAAAACAATTGCATACTTAATGAAGATGAATGGACATGTAATTAGTGATCTCATTAGTTGGAAGAGCTGAGTGGTCTACGGTGTCAGGCCTTTGTACGGTACCTGAGTTACAGGTAAGGCAAGTTAGAATCCTGGCCTTGGCTGTAGTTATTAACCATAATATTCACCTTGTACTGTACTGGTTCTCCACCTTACTTAGTCTGATACGTTCTTCACACATATCGATAGTCTAAGAGGATTGGGTAGAGTAAGGTTAAAGAGTTGATCGGCCTCTACTTTAAAAAAAGTTTCACTATGGCATTTTTTAGATTACTTTAATCACAGTGAGAAGAAAACTAAAAAAAATTGTAATACAAACTTTGTATTTAATTATGGGTGGAGCTTGTACATAAGAAATTAATATATGAGTGCAGGCACAGAGAAGAAATGAACATAGGTCGCATTAAATAGTGTGCGCTGAATGTGAGTAAGGTGTGTTGAGCAGTAGCCTATGTAATTTTTTGCCATGCGGATAACAGGGCCAGCCCCTTGCCAATCCCTCCGTTATCCCTCTTAATCCTCAAGGATAAACGTAGTAATTATTACTTCATAGTACATAATGTATATAAATATTTACATTACAATTTTTTTGTTATTTTGTATCATTTAGTAACAAATTAAAAATGTATTAATTTTACTCTACTAGCGATTGTGCCAAGTAAAGTTAGTGTATTCGCTTTGTTATGTTTTGACATATTTTTGTAGTTGTTATTGTTGGTTAAGTCTTACAGTCTGTATACGGTAGGGTGGCGCACGGACCCGCCAGCTACCTGTGTCGGTCCTTTCCTCCCCCCGGCGCTCGCGGCTGTTTCCTTAATGAGTCACCAACTAGCCCCTCTAATAGAATTATTAACTTTTTTTACTTTCTCATAATATATCAATTTTAATAGAACATTTGTAAAGTACTAACAAAACTAAGAAAAGTGATATAAAACACGATGTGCTTGCATGCAGGAGGCTTTAACGGCTGGATCAAGTCGCCACCTCTGATATTCCAGTCAAAAAAAAAAAAAAAAAAACGGTCGAATATCACGAGGAAATTAATTCCGAAGTCTTTGAGGGTTGGTTTTTTGAGGTTCTCCTGAAGTCTATTCCAGCTGGTTCGACTATAGTAATGGACAACGCACCTTACCACTCTCAAGTAGCCAACAAAGCGCCAACATCTGGCTCACGAAAGTGTGAAATGGAGGAATGGCTGAAAACTCGCGGCATTTCATATTCACCAGACATGCGGAAGCCAGAACTATACAGTCTTGTAAAGCTGCATAAGGAACAAAGAAAATCTTACGTAATAGATAAAGAAGCCTGTAAGCGTGGGTTTAAAGTAATCAGACTGCCACCGTACCACTGTAATTACAATCCAATTGAGCTGGTTTGGTCAACTTTGAAGCGGTATGTAGCAGCAAGGAATACTACATTTAAATTGAACGATGTTCAGGATTTGTTTATGGAAGCTGTAAACTCCTTCACCTCAGAAGATTGGCGCAAATGCGTTGAACACGTCAAGAAAGAAGTCGAGGCAGACTGGACAAACGAAGGACTTGATGACGTCAGTGTCCAAGAACTAGTCATTAATCTGGCCCCTGGTGAATCGGATGACAGTGACTGGGATACCAGCGATGACGATGACGATCTGGGAGTGTCACCTCTAGAGTAATCAGGTAAAATAAAAAATAAAATCTATTTACCTAGAAAATTTTATTGGACGTAATATATATGATTACAAAAAGGGTATAAAAATATGATAATAGTATACAGTAAAACAAAATAATTATCTTCAAATTTACAGAGACTTTAAACGTTTTTTTTAAATATAAGTAGAGTATAATAAGATATTACTACTTCTTTATTAGTCATTACAATAAGGTTGCGATGATTGATGAATAGCGGGTACTGTAACATTTCAATGTATGCTTTAAAACATTTTAATGTCATTAGAACTAGTAATAAAATATAACGAATGGTAAAAAATTAACTGCAATCTTAAAATATTGTTTATTGGTTTTAGCGCGATTTTGTTTTATTTCAGTGTCACACGGAAACAACATGGAAGATAAATGGAAAATGCTCAACTTCTGGACACTAAATACTTTGGCTTGAAGAAGATTACTGGGAGTAATATAAAATAATGTTGATTTATTAATCAAATAAACTGTAAAGTTTGTAGTGTTGCCTATTTAATGATATTTTGGCTGATTAAATAGTATGCGATAACATAGTTTTAAATTATTCTACCTTTTTTCAAAGAACTCTTAAAATAATATTGTATCAAGATTAGGGAATTATGAGAAATATAAAACATTTAACAAATCATATAGTATTCCGGCTAAAAAATAACTTTCGACCATTCCGTTATTTATAATCAAAGCACATCGTGTTTTATATCACTTTTCTTAGTTTTGTTAGTACTTTACAAATATTCTATTAAAATTGAGATATTATGAGAAAGTAAAAAAAGTTAATAATTCTATTAGAGGGGCTAGTTGGTGACTCATTATGGAAACAGCCGCGAGCGCCGGGGGGAGGAAAGGACAGACACAGGTAGCTGGCGGGTCCGTGCGCCACCCTACCGTATACAGACTGTAGTATAGGACTTAATTATATGACTAGGTTAAGACTATTATAGGACTTAATAGTCTTAACCTCGTCATTTGTACACTTTGTCAATAAAGCAAATTTTCATTTCATTAGTTGTAATCTATTTATAACTGTCACTGAAGTGTTCTCTGCGGCATAAGAAAACGGCCTCTATTTATTTTTTATCTGTGGTGCAGACTATAGCACGGTTAAGATTAATTTCATAATGCAGTTGGAATAAATTGAATACAGCATTTTACATAATCTAAAAATCAAATGATTTGAAATAAAATGGTTTTAATAAAAGCAAAGAGATGAATACATTACTGATTGAAAATAATCATTATAGCCATGGTTTTTAGAGATTACCAATTAACTCTTTCGTGTATTTAAAATTAACACGACGTGTCATAAAACAATAAACCACTCCCGTTGTTAAACATAAATTGGTCTGCACTGAGTTAGACCACTGATTTTATAGACACACATAGATTTCTCATAATATGTGTGTCTCAAATTATCAGCTGTTTAGTGGTCCAGTGTGAAATAATAGTGTAGTTCCACATGGTGTGTTTGGTTAAAGTACTAATAACGATTGGCTTATTCTGAGAAATGGTCATTTATTTATATATCAGCTGCCAGGATATCTACTTCAAAAAAAAAGTGTCTTGTACATTTTATGACAGATCATACGTGTTCTAGAGATGTACTTAGTTCAGAGTGAAATGTTTAAAACTTCAGCTACAGCTCTCTCTTAATACATATGCATTCTTATATCATAACTCATATTCTCTTATCATCTATTCTACCTAGCTTCCGAGGAGTTGGATTACATCTACGGTGAAGGCAAGGTGTGTAGTGCGTTGCAAGATGAACAATTAAAGTGAATTTAATGAGCGTTATCAAAGCGGCCTTTGTATGTACTGAACGGATGTATACATTGGAATCCTGGCCTTGACTGTTAGTTTCATCAGTAATATTCACCTCCTACTGTACTGGTTCACCCCCTTACTCTGACTGATTTGTTCCCCGCACAAATCAATAGTCTATGGGGAATGGGTAGAGTGAGGTTGAAGATGAAATCTGCCTATCATTTAAAAAAGTGTTACTATAAAATTAAGAAAAAGAAAAATATTCTCTATATTCTCCATGTTTTGTTAAACTCTGGTTCGAGTTGCTCTTCGGTCCGGGGTGGGGATATTCACCAATATGAAACGATAGGCAGGGACAACTTACGCGTCCAACAGCACAGAACAAATGCATTCAGAAATTTGTCTTCCCAAGTAAATGTCAGATTAATTAATCATCTCCCTGAAGGTATCAAACAACAAAACGGAAAAATCTCAAAGCTCAGTTGAAAACCCTTTTGGCGTCAAAAGCATTTTACTCTCTTGACGAGTTTATTATGGATCGCTGGGATAATTTGCCAAATTTATAGCTTAATTGCAAAAATCAAAACTTCGGACCTGATCTGGTATGCAAGGAGTGTGAATGGAAAAATGTATGTATGTAAGGGTTATTGCGAGCATTAATGGGTAGGATATCTAGTTGACGATTGTGATGCAATGTATTCACTGTCTGTACACAATAAAGAAAATTGAAACTTAAATTGTGAGGCTCAAAGTCTAGCGCATTGCATTTCGAAACCGACAGTAAGTTCAGTACATAACAAAAACCAATACCTCTAGAAAACATTGTTGACTGTCGTTCATTATACGTTTTATTACTGTAACTCAAAGAAATGATTTCCTCACCCGTCTCTTATTTTACCTTTGATCTAAACCGGAATAAAAATAAGGTGTAATGAAAATATTGCCGGCACCAAAAATTCGCCCTGGTTTTTTTACTGAATAGCATATTTTCCTGTATGTGTCGAATGGATTTTTATTTATAATTTTTTTTAACAGTTTTTATAAATTGTTAAATCAGTATATTTTCATTTTGAAACTCAACTTTACAATGTTTAGCCATTAAAATAACCAATAACTTGTACAGTAGAGCATCGAACCGTTCCTCATAAACAGCAATCCTCAACTGGATGGTAATCGTAACAAGAAACCTAGTACTGTATGTTGTATTAAATTATTGAATAATAAACATGACCGAGTTTATTTTATTTTTTTTTTTTTAATTCTGGTCCTAAACTGTAAAATGAAAAAATAAGATTAGCTTTCTCACTATTTTTTTCACGACATAGTGACGAGTTATTTTGTTTTTAAACACCTCCAGTTGTCCCTATATCTCACAACAGTGCAGGCTCAAGACTTGACATAAATATAGAGACAATTTTATTTGAAACATTCAATCATGTTTCGAAAAAGGGGTGATTGAATATGACAGGTTCTGTTCCATATTGACTTGCACTTTGGGGTTTATGAAACAAACCTTGGTCGGACTGAACATTTTCGACTGTTTTATATAACTGACTGCAGGCGACAAGTTTCATGTACACATCTTCAGTCAATCGCCAAAAATATAATTGGCGTCTAAACAATACCACTTTTATACTATAGACTTTTCGTTATTTAGAATCATTAAATAACGCTGAGTTATGGACAACTGTGTTTATTTAGGTTGATTTTTATGATTTTATTTTAAGAAAAATATCCTATTTTAAAACTAGATACATAAAATGAAATGTACGAAGGACCATTACATTTTATTTAGCTTTAGCTTTGTATTATATTATTTATATTGGCTTTTATTTAAGTAATACCAATAAAATATTATAATTTTTATCAGTATTACTGCATTAATTTTATAATAATAATAGATTAAGTAATAATTACAGTAATCAGTTGAGAAAATGTTTGTACTTGTCAACTGGAAAACTTTGTTCATTGTCATAAAGACACTCAGTCAAAAGGCAACATATTTGCACTACTTTGGTTATAATTCTCATTAATAATTCAATGTTTGGAATTTCTGTGATTAATTTGATCTTTTTGGGTCATATTTTGGAATATCAGGCTACCTTAACATTTGCTTGTCTTTTTTATGTGAGTGTTTGACAATGCTTACATCGTAATCGAAAGGCCTCACGAATAAACTTTAACATTTATTGGAATGTTTGATTACTTATATCAATTTTAAATTATAATTACAATAAGAAACTCCTCAAGATCCATGGATTTACCTTTCTGCTTAGAATTTGTCTTTAAATTTATATTTTTAATAGACTTGTAAAATAATTAATTAATGTTAGTAAAATGTACGTCTAGGTTAATTATACTGCAAAATATTATTATTACATTGTAATTCTACAAAAATTAATAAAATAATAAAGTACAAAATCAGCAATTAATTAATGTACTTTTAATTATATCCACAAATAATTTTGACAGTTTTCATTTATATGTCCTCACAAGAAACACGACGTTCTGGTTAGGATATAACGAGTTTCTAATAACATAAAATGATCTTGACTTCCTTGGTCATCAACATTTAAATTACTTAAGTATTTTGTTTTCAACGGAGTTACATTTATAAATCAATTAAATGACAGAACAAATGTTTCGGGCCGATGTAGAGTCCCATGTGGAAAGCCAGTCTCACCTTGAAACCTTACTTCACAGCGAGCTCAAAACGTCCGATATTTTACGTATTAGCCGTCCCAAAATTACGTAACGATAAAATCGGCCTTTTCAGACCCCCTTTCCACTGTAAAACAAACTTGTAACGGTAATACTAAACCCCCTCAAAAATTACGTAACGCAGTCACCCCCCCATTTTTTCATCCCCCCACCCTAACACGTGCGGTAGTACTGACTCACCCACCCAACCATGTGATGTAAAAACAATACATTCTTACATATGAGACGCCGACACAACGTTGGTATTTTAAGGCGAATATGAATGGTTATATGAGTGTAGGATGAGTGTGGGTGAGTGTAGTCTGGTTACTAACTGAGTTCAACTGTTCCTCAGAAAGGGCAATTTATTAATAGCCCAACAGCCAGGGCAACTAAGGGACCTACAGCTTTACGTGGAATCCGAACCACGTAGTGCTGGTCTGATTTTCAGCTTATTGACAAGCCTGATACTCAGTTATCTCCCCCACACAACACCCGCACAATGATCACCACCCAACCTGGACACCCCAGACTTCTCTAGTAGTGTCCACGCCGATAGAAACCATCAAGCGGACGCCATGTCGGTATTAAGAGAAACGAGCATTCAACCTATCGCCTACAATCTCCCAAACACTTTGTCCCCATGTAGCTGGGTTACAGCACTGCGCTACCAGTGCCGACATATATTGTTAGGAAGAAAAATATAAAGATTATTGAGGTAAATAGCGACTAGATGAGCTGATACTCCCATTGGTCATATTTACGTGGCTCATGGCACAGACTATTGTTCTTCTGTGCTTATGGGTGTCCCGTATTGCAAAGTCAATGTGGAATAGAGTCATGGCCAGGGTTCAAGTCTCGTCAGTCAGACAACCATACCACGTGATGAGTATTCCACGATAAGCTACAGGTCCTTAGGTTTCCTAGGCCATTGAGTGTAACTATGAAGCTTTTCAAAGATCAGCCTAGATCTACCAACGATTACACTTGTTCAACTACGGTTATTTTTAACCCATATTAGCCTATATCTTGATGATTTGTATGTTTCTATAATACATGAATAAACAATATCTATAGCCTCTCATTCGCGATTTAAAAAAATCCAGTCAGTGTTCATATGTTTCACGATGATTACAAACAATTGTTTGTGTGATTTTTTAAAATTTTTGTTGTATTTATATTAAAGGGGCCTTTTCTAAACTGTCAAGCCAAAGCTGGTAAGTCGACTACATGTATACTCTTGCCGACAGCGGACTAAGAGATGTTATTTCGTAGGCCGACTACAGTCGTAAGTCGACTACAGTAGATGTATACTCTTGCCGACAGCGGACTAAGAGATGTTATTTCGTAGGCCGACTACAGTCGTAAGTCGACTACAGTAGATGTATACTCTTGCCGACAGCGGACTAAGAGATGTTACTTCGTAGGCCCTTATTTGGTTATTAGTAATGACTAAACCATGCTTTTCTACTTCAACTGTTAAGTGTTTGTAGTTATGCCATAATCAGTTACAGTGAGTACTGCAAAATTAGCAAAGGTCCAATCTAGTGGACCATAAGTTGATGTTATAAGGGGGTTTTTTTTATTAACATTGTCAAGAATGAAATTTAAAACTGCACATATTTAGCTGTACAAAATTATAAATTACTCAAGTTTGTATAACAGTCAACTTATGGTCCACTATGATAGTTCTTCACTTAAGAACAAGATTATTCTTAAGGATATAATCCTTAAACATCCTGAAGAATTCCATATTTTTGTCGTTTTTCGTTAAGTGAAATGGGCTCCTTAATAATTTGAAGTTTTATTTTGTGTAAAGTTAAAAGGATATTCAAAAAACAATTTTAAAAAATCTAACGATTGATTGTTTCCCTGACTTTTGGGAAATAAGAATAAATTTACTTTATAAAGTAAAAAAGTATATGATGCATATAATATTTTGTTTTAGTGTCGATAACTATTTTTATATAACATAATTTCGTCCAAATTGTCTCCACTTCACTCTAAACCATAAAATGTTAAATTTCATTACAACAGTAATGTGAAATACAATAAATAACTCTTTTCATACAAACCAAAAAACTCCTTGGTCCTTATGGCCATCAAATCACTTACTAATTTGTTTGTGTAAAGCGAGAAAACTATGACCTTTGACCCAAATATTGTTAATTCCTGCGTATTTTTAGCCAACAAGATTCATCTAGGGTCATGTTATATGGTATATTCACCCTAGTATATGGTATATGGTCCATCTGCTTTATTTCAATAAAGCAGCCTTCAAGCAAACGATTGCGTAAAAGAATATATTATATTAATAATGTAAGAGAAATTTAGGTTTAACGTAATTAGAAAATGATAGTTTCCGTTTGTACCTAAACATTGAGAAGGTTACGTAAGATGTGCCGACGTAAGTAACATAAATGACGAGCGATGAGAAACCAGTGATGTTCCGCCTGGTTGGCAAGTAGATGCAGCCATACCAAGTCTGACTAAAGCTTGTTCACTAATTACCGCCTTTCTTTTTCACTAATTAGCGCCTTTCATTTTTCGCCATTTAAAAGCTATTCTCATATTAAAATTCAAAGGCTGTTTATTTCCACGATTTCTTACCATAAACATACAGTTGTTTGGTTTGCATTTTAAATATTTTAAAATTAATTATATCAAAAACAAAACAAATACTAGCAAAAATACGTATTGTGGAAACATGATATTCACAAAGGCAAGCCTGTGCGTAAGAATGAGTCACTACAATTTACTTAATGAAATTATACAAAGTTATACTGCAGGTAATATGAAGTAATAATATGGGCGGAATCGACGTTAAATCTTATCGAACAATACTTGGGAGAGCCCCTCTGGACGTGATCCTGACTTCTTCTGTTCAATAAATATGTGAACAATACTTAATTATTATAATTTGTAGAGTTGATGAATTGAGGTAGTAGACCTTCCAACTATACTACATTTGTTAGCGCCGCCATATCGAACAATACTTGGGAGAGCCCATCTGGACGTGATCCTGACTTCTTCTGTTCAATAAATATGTGAACAATACTTAATCATTATAATTTGTAGAGTTGATGAATTGAGGTAGTAGACCTTCCAACTATACTACATTTGTTAGCGCCGCCATATCGAACAATACTTGGGAGAGCCCCTCTGGACGTGATCCTGACTTCTTCTGTTCAATAAATATGTGAACAATACTTAATTATTCTAATTTGTAGAGTTGATGAATTGAGGTAGTAGACCTTCCAACTATACTACATTTGTTAGCGCCGCCATATCGAACAATACTTGGGAGAGCCCATCTGGACGTGATCCTGACTTCTTCTGTTCAATAAATATGTGAAAAATACTTAATTATTCTAATTTGTAGAGTTGATGAATTGAGGTAGTAGACCTTCCAACTATACTACATTTGTTAGCGCCGCCATATCGAACAATACTTGGGAGAGCCCATCTGGACGTGATCCTGACTTCTTCTGTTCAATAAATATGTGAACAATACTTAATTATTCTAATTTGTAGAGTTGATGAATTGAGGTAGTAGACCTTCCAACTATACTACATTTGTTAGCGCCGCCATTTCGAACAATACTTGGGAGAGCCCATCTGGACGTGATCCTGACTTCTTCTGTTCAATAAATATGTGAACAATACTTAATTATTCTAATTTGTAGAGTTGATGAATTGAGGTAGTAGACCTTCCAACTATACTACATTTGTTAGCGCCGCCATATCGAACAATACTTGGGAGAGCCCATCTGGACGTGATCCTGACTTCTTCTGTTCAATAAATATGTGAACAATACTTAATTATTCTAATTTGTAGAGTTGATGAATTGAGGTAGTAGACCTCCCAACTATACCACATTTGTTAGCGCCGATATCCTGGTGTCGTAAACGGATGAAATCTATAACTTCATTGACATATTATGTATATTCAGTTTATATTTAATTTAACAAACCCATGTTTAATATTAACGCTTCAAAGAATAACAAACATTAAGTAAACAGTAAAAAGTAAAAAAAATGTTTTACTAATGCTGAATACTAAGATTCTAATGCTAAATATAATATTTTTGACCCTAGATTGGAATTTTAAAGCAGGTTCGTGTTGCAAGTTTAAATCATACTTCACGCAAATACAGAGTAAACTTGGTAATAAAAAACGTAAATACTGGATTATTAAAGAGAAAAATAAATTACTCAATATCACAGTCCAATTTAGTAAATAGTGTGTTGTTGTTAGGCTACATATAGTACAGTTAAATATAGGGGACATATGTATTAGTTCGACCTTACAAAGTTCTGGCTGCTCATTCGACAAGACCAACTTTCTTGTTAAAATTCATCACCATAATTGATCGTGCAGAATGTTTTACGTCATCATTTTTAGTATTTGGTCAATAATATAAGTATATATTTTCCAATTAACGCTTAAACTTACTAACAGACGTTACTTTCGTTACTTTAAGTAACTTTTTTCGTTAAAAGTTACTATTAACGAATTGTATAGTAAATAATAAGTATTAGTAACATGTCAACATGATGACTTATTTTATCATTTTAAATTTAAATCTCTAATATTACGTAATTTATCATTATTAGTAGAGTTAAAGGTTAAAAAAATGTAATAGCACAGTAGCTGTAAACTGGGTTATGAACAGCAGGGCAGGCATGAAGTAAATGTGTTAACTATATAAAGTTTAGATCAGTTTAAGACGAAAACTTCATGTAGTTAAATACATTTCTGTAAACCACAAACCCGTTTAAATAAAAGTATACCAACGTTTAAACTTTGTTTGATTGGACTTTCATGTTTTCCTCTTCCGGTACATAATTTTAAATGATTGAAGTGGTTGAGAAATCTCAGATTTTAGACAAAGTATTTATAGCAGTTCATAAATAATCTCAGGCTATATATGTTAAAAAAGAAATGTTTAGAAATTGTTCACTCATCAAATGTTTATCACACAAATGACTATGTATTACGTGTTTTTTTTTCATTTCATGCGAATGTAGTTAAATTGAAGTCAACTAAATTCCTATACATCTAGGATTTATAAAACAATGCATTGATTTATAAAATCAAATTTTAACACATGAGTGTTAGAAGCCTCTAAAAATTAAATTAGTTTTTATTTGTGTATATTTATTTATTATTTATTAAATTTTATTTTATTTTATTAAATTTATTAAATTTTATTTATTATTTATGTATATTAATTGAGAAAATAAATATTTTTTATTATTATTATTATTATTATTATTATTATTTTTGTAATGTATTTGTTCTTAAGGCACCGATCGGCAAGATATGGGTGAATATGGATTTTGAATGAGTGTAGATGAGTGAATGTTACAAGCTAAGGCCGACTGTTCCTTAGAAAGTGTCATGTAATGAAAAATGATCAACTGGTGGTTTTCTGCTGATCCCTTTCAAAAATTGTTATAGTTGATTGTGATTGAACTGAGAATATTTAGCTTTTAACCCTTAACTTGATAGAATGAAGTAATAAAATGTTGTTCCTTATCCACTAAACATGATGGTTTTAAAATATATTGTTATAGTTGATTGTGGTTGAACTGAGAATATTTAGCTTTTAACCCTTAACTTGATAGAATGAAGTAATAAAATGTTGTTCCTTATCCACTAAACATGATGGTTTTAAAATATATTGTTATAGTTGATTGTGATTGAACTGAGAATATTTAGCTTTTAACCCTTAACTTGATAGAATGAAGTAATAAAATGTTGTTCCTTATCCACTAAACATGATGGTTATAAAATATATTGTTATAGTTGATTGTGATTGAACTGAGAATATTTAGCTTTTAACCCTTAACTTGATAGAATGAAGTAATAAAATGTTGTTCCTTATCCACTAAACATGATGGTTATAAAATATATTGTTATCGTCAAAAAAGGTACGAAATGTGGTGTTGTGTAACAAAAGAATATACGTAAGTTGGCAATGAAGATCAGTTAAGGTCGTATGTACGTAGAGGTAAGTGGGGGAAGGGGAGCGTTAAATTGGTGTTTATGTAGGACTTCAATTATATAGATTTAAGTGTTTGTTGGAGGGGGGGAGAGGGAGCAGGCATAAACTTTACAACATTGTCATGTTTATTTTTATCATGTTTATTAGTTTAAAGCAATCAAAACCGTAGATTCTTTATCATTATCTTAAACATCGTTATATTTTGTTCGTAATATATAGTGAAGATGTTATGATGACCTTGCCCCATTGAAGCTTGTTACAAATGAAACTATGTAGCAGTGTTACTAGTTTATTTATACTTCATTCATCTTGGTTTCATTTGATTATTTAATATTTTTTACGTTATTTTCCTTTTTTGATTATTTATTAAGATAGTTTTCCAAGATTATAATAAGTTAAGAATGTACCTACCTGCAGGCTAGAGTAAGGAGGTTTCAGCACAAGACGAAAGGTGACTATGAAAAATACTTCTTATACTTTGGATTTCCAATTTATTTCGATTATAAAATATATAAATATTTTATATATTTCAAACATTTTTCTTTTTTATTAAGTTATATTACTTCATAAAATGTCTAATGAACTATCGTTGATGAAAATAAAACTTATAATTAAGAGCTAAATTTAACCTGATTGCTCAGCCAGGCCTTATGAATAAGTCTGCTTGATGTCTATTTATAGAAGGGGCGTATCACGAGATTCTTGGATCTACTCCACAAACTAAATTCCCCAGTATTAATCACACTTATTTAAAGGTACTACAAATAAATCAGCATGAGATAGCAAACTAGGGCAAAGGGCCTCTCCGTACCGTCCAGAAATAGATTAACACTAGCGGTGCGTAGCGGCTTCCATCTCAACTATCTTGCCCTGATCATAAACTAGTTCTTAGTTAATAACGTAGTGTTGACTAGTTCTTAATGGTTAACGAGTGTTTCTTTAATACTTCTTAGTTTATATGCGCAATGTAATATATTGTACAGTTGTGAAAAATATCACTAGATTTTAAATTAGTTAACATTTATTGGATCATTGAATGCCAGTATAAAATAAAGTAAAGGTCTTTTTAAATTGAAAAATATTGAAAAAAATTACATGAAAATTGTATGTAAAAATTTTGTTTTTTAATCAAGAACACTAAATATTAAATAACAAAAATAATTATATATTGAAATTTATATGAATCAGCTAGAGTATGAAACAATCAGAAAGGTTAATAGTTGCAAGCGATCTTTAATTGGTTTTCCAAACTAAAATAGTGACTAGGCCTACTAATAAATAAATGTTTGAAAACATTAAAAATGATTTCTTTGTTATCAGATTTATTTTTTTTAATGCCATATTAATTAATTTCTAATATATAAACTTAAACCCAGAGATGAATTATCGTTAGTAATTTTCGTGGGTTTTTACTAAAAGTTAGTATTATTATCAAATCAATTAGAACAATTTTATTTTAAAATCGTTAATAAAGAAGGTAAACTGTTATTCTTACCAAAGTAGTATTAGAGGTGAGTGTGACCATTCCACAATCCACATCTATCTATTCTGACGCAGTTTTTTATGCTAATTAAATAATTGTTCATAAGTAAGTTAATAATAGTAAATATTCCGAAGACAAAGATCTGTTGATTAAAACTGTCTTTTTGACTCTAACTAGCACTAGAGGGGTACAAATTGGGATATAAGCAGGAATAAGCAAAATATAAATAGGAAAACTAAGTCTAGTTAGGGGTACCTACAGGTGATACCCACCTTTCATATATTTAACAAACCTCTGCGAGTCATTAATTAGTTTTATTTTGAAAGATAACTTTATGTAATTTGACTCCATGAGTGTAAAAGCAATTTTTCATAAACCATTAAACATTTACGTTTGATTACTACTACTGATATTATTTTACCCTAGACATTTGTTGGCGATGCTCTTGTTGGGATTAATACAGCTGAGGTTTAAAAAACGTTCAAATTAAGTTTTTTTGACACATTTTCCAACTAAATAAACAAACATTGTACAAGGATTGTTGTTAAATAATTAAACTTATTACCGCTTAAATGCCATCATTTTTGTCTAAAGATGTGAAAACAAAAAAATGATATCAGAAAAATGGGAAGATACCAAAATGCATAGGTGAATAGTATTTTCACTTACAGGTTTATGGCTACTCACAAGTAATGTTATAAGCGCAGGAGCAGTAAAATATCCAGTGAAGGTTAGTATGTATGCGGGCTCACCTCTTCGTGCCTGTGTTCTCGCCTAACTCCAAGTCACCACTGCCCAAACCCGCGTCCCGCCCGTGCCAAACCCAGCTGCCCCCACCCCAACCCCCCACCCCCACCCCATCGCTCTCCTGATCACAGCCACTGAAATACCCGGTAAACTTGAATACCTTGTAAACAACATGTATTTATAGCCTGTTTTGCCTGTAGGCCGGAGAACGCCGAAGGATGAAAGTCTGGATGAGTCGTATTCTAATTAGGTCGTGGTACGAAGGGTTGGGGTGAAAGACCTAAATGGTTTGTTTCTATGGAAAGCAATGCAGTTGAACGTATACAATATATATGCTGCAGCCGGTAAAAGGTTTGTTTTTTTACAAGCTCCCTTTATTTGTTTCTGGTCATGGACACAAAAATTCCTGACTTAAACAACAAGCATTAAAAGCACATAAATTATATTTTAAATTACAGTCACTCTTTTCTCTTTTTCTTTCTCTCTGTTCTCCTTATATTCAATTTTTGGGCAAGTAAACTCGATTTATTACAGATATTTTTATTTACAAGTATGGTTAATCTGCACTTTTTTACATAAAAGGCGGGGACATTGTGTAGGCACCTGACAATAGGCTACATAACATTTTTTTAGTTTAGAAGTAGCCTATTCATGACAAACGTATGAGGTGCACGTTTACGGGGCAAACACAAGTTCAAGTTTTGTGAAGTGTACACTTATCGTTTCCGCAGTAGACAGATATAAAAAATGTGTTGTTAAAAATTTCTTTAACATCAGATTGTGGCCCCTATATAAAATTCTTTAGAAAAAAAATCTAGTAACATTTGATATTATGACACATATTCAAATGATAAGTTTTAAAAACGTCTCTTATGGTTTTGTATGTGGAGGTTAACAAACATTACTCTAAATACCCTTACATCCCAAAATTATAATGTTTTCAGCATGAAGGTATAGTAAATCTTAAGTTTAAAGTTGTTGGGGAGTTTTTTGGAGTTAATATCTATGAGTGATAGAGTGTAAACATTAATATTAATGTAATAAACAAATAATAACGATATTAACTTAAAAAACCAATAGAATATAATTGTTAAAATTTACTAACACAATTTTTAAAATCTGTAATGAAACTATCAGACGTATAAAACAGGTAATTTCTAGTCAAATCAATTACATCCACTCGATATGACCCTCCCACCCACCCATACACATACAAAGGTGATAACACTCCCGCCCAACCGTTCATGTGCAAAAGTGAAAATTATTCATGTTTTTGATTTTCAATTCTTATCTGGTGGTCTTAAAAATGTTTTTTTATTTTTAAATATCATTTCTTGTACAGTCAAAACTCAGCAACAAGGCTGAAATTGCTTGTCCTGCTTCTCAGACCAAAAGTAGGTCGAGCGCTGAGGTGACTCATGTTCAGTAATGTAATAATGAGATCGATTTGGCAGGTACGATAACTGTTTGGCAGTCTCGATAACCCACCAACACTACAATCTACCACTATTGAATATTATTGTATCATTGACTGAACACCTCTGGCGACAACACACAAAGCAGAGGCACCTTAGAGCCTCAGCATTTTCTTCCAAAAATCACTCTTTAAATTTACACGTGCCATAAATAGTTTAGAGGGCAAGGTAAAATGTGTCTCTACTTTTGTAATTAAAAAAATATTACATTTAAAGAATATTGGAACTAAGTAAGCAAAGAATATTGGAAGACCAGTTAGTGTAATACTTGTATTACACTAACTGGTTATTTTGGCTCATTGGCTCATTCATTGCCCAATGGGAGTTGACTCGAACGCCCCAACATGTGATCACATGATAGTTTAAAGTGTAAAAAAAAAAAAAAAACAGAAACCGTAATAACACTGTCGATTGGCCTTAAACAGAACGAAATATTGAACAGCATTTATCAATATAATATTAAATTATATAAAATACCATCAATTCGTTTTCGTTAATGAAATACTTTCATACTTGACCCCAAAAAAGTTGTCTTTGTGTCAACATTGGGAATGTTTTATTTGAACTTTTTTTCTACAGAGAATTCACCCCACGTTTAAAACAATCAGGTTTAAGAATTAAATCAGTTATAATTTGAGAGAAAGGGAAATTAAAGTAAATTGAATCTGGTGAAAATATTTGCTAAATATGGATGAATAATAACTAACAATATGCCATACAACATTGTTATGTACGACATTTACGGTTATGGTCAAACATTGTTGTGTACAACGTTTACGGTTATGGTCACAACATTGTTGTGTACAACGTTTACGGTTATGGTCACAACATTGTTGTGTACAACGTTTACGGTTATGGTCACAACATTGTTGTGTACAACGTTTACGGTTATGGTCACAACATTGTTGTCTACAACGTTTACGATTATGGTGTCAACATTGTTGTGTACAACGTTTACGGTTATGGTCACAACATTGTTGTGTACAACGTTTACGATTATGATGTCAACATTGTTGTGTACAACGTTTACGATTATGGTGTCAACATTGTTGTGTACAACGTTTACGATTATGGTGTCAACATTGTTGTGTACAACGTTTACGGTTATGGTCACAACATTGTTGTGTACAACGTTTACGATTATGGTGTCAACATTGTTGTGTACAACGTTTACGGTTATGGTCACAACATTGTTGTGTACAACGTTTACGATTATGGTGTCAACATTGTTGTGTAGAACGTTTACGGTTATGGTCACAACATTGTTGTGTACAACGTTTACGATTATGGTGTCAACATTGTTGTGTACAACGTTTACGGTTATGGTCACAACATTGTTGTGTACAACGTTTACGGTTATGGTCACAACATTGTTGTGTACAACATTTACGGTTACGGTCACAACAATGTTGTGAACAATATTTACGGTTATGGTCACAACATTGTTGTGTACAACGTTTACGGTTATGGTCACAATATTGTTGTGTACAACGTTTACGATTATGGTCACAACATTGTTGTGTACAACGTTTACGGTTATGGTCACAACATTGTTGTGTACAACGTTTACGGTTATGGTCACAACATTGTTGTCTACAACGTTTACGATTATGGTGTCAACATTGTTGTGTACAACGTTTACTGTTATGGTCACAACATTGTTGTGTACAACGTTTACGGTTGTGATCACAACATTGTTGTGTACAACGTTGACGATTATCATCACAACATTGTTGTGTACAACGTTTACGGTTATGATCACAACATTTTTTTACATTTTCCTAATATTTAAACAATCTACTACTAAAAAATGTTATAACTACAATAATTATTAACAAAACTACAACTGAATCTATATTTTAAAAATAAGTTAATGTAGTTTATGTTACTAACCGTACTCATTTTGTTATATTGTATTCCAGTATCAAAATGAACATCGGTGTTGTCTACAGAAACTGAATAAATAAAGATAAAACATTCAATTGTTTTTAATTTTATAGATGTGTTTGGAAATGTAATAAAAAGGTGTTTTAAATACATGCATCTTTGGTTAACGAATGTAAAAAATAATAAGCCTATAGTCACTGTTAAATTATCTAACAACGAAATTAGTTTAGTATATGACTGTACGAAAGAAATTTGGGAGAAACTAAGAAAACGGCTGAATAGGTTTAATTTGTTTAGTACTTAGTTTAGTTTCCAGGAAGTGTTTTATAATTTCATAAATATACTGTAATAGACGTTCTCGACTGAATATGACAAATTTTCAATCCTAAAAAGTCACATGGCCTTAGTTTTACTAATATTATTTCACCATTGTTGTAACATAGCTCTCTAATCTGAACTATGATTTAAATTCAACAATGGACGACAAATTGTTAATCTTTTTTAATTGTTAATACAACAGGAAATAAAATATTAAAATTCAACTTTATGTTTAGTTGAACTGGATGCCAAAATATGCAGTGGGAACTAACTTATTCAGCACAGAAGTTAGGGATTTACATATTGTTGGAATTATACTTTACGAAATATGGCAACAACGAATATTGTATGTGTCATAACGTTTACGAAAGTTGTACTTCAGCACACTTAGCTTCTTCCTTGATTACAGATTAATCGGTTCTAAGCAGGCATTATGTATTACATTAAATATACTCAAAGCTTTAGTCGAGTCAACGCTAGTAGCATTGATGGCATCAAAATTAGTTTTTGAACCTTTTAATAAGGATATTAGCTTTCACATAACACTAATAAGGTTAGTGTCTCATCTAGAGCCGTTTGACGTAATGGGAAACAGACGAGGCTGTGCATATCACCTCTTGCTAGAGTTATGTCACACTTGATTGTTGACGTTAAAAGTTACGGTTATGGTCACAACAATTGTTGTGTACAACGTTTACGATTATGGTCACAACATTGTTGTGTACAACGTTTACGGTTATGGTCAAACATTGTTGTGTACAACGTTTACAGTTATGGTCACAACATTGTTGTGTACAACGTTTACGGTTATGGTCACAACATTGTTGTGTACAACGTTTACGATTATGGTCACAATATTGTTGTGTACAACGTTTACGGTTATGGTCCACAACATAGTTGTGTACAACGTTTACGATTATGTCACAACATTGGTTGTGTACAACGTTTACGGTTATGGTCACAACATTGTTGTGTACAACGTTTACGGTTATGGTCACAACATTGTTGTGTACAAACGTTTACGATTATGGTCACAACATTGTTGTGTACAACGTTTACGGTTATGGTCACAACATTGTTGTGTACAACGTTTACGGTTATGGTCACAACATTGTTGTCTACAACGTTTTCGATTATTGGTGTCAACATTGTTGTGTACAACGTTTACGGTTATGGTCACAACATTGTTGTGTACAACGTTTACGGTTATGGTCACAACATTGTTGTCTACAACGTTTACGATTATGGTGTCAACATTGTTGTGTACAACGTTTACGGTTATGATCACAACATTGTTGTGTACAACGTTTACGGTTATGGTCACAACATTGTTGTGTACAACGTTTACGATTATGTTCACAACATTGTTGTGTACAACGTTTACGATTATGGTCACAACATTGTTGTGTACAACGTTTACGGTTATGGTCACAAACATTGTTGTGTACAACGTTTACAGTTATGGTCACAACATTGTTGTGTACAACGTTTACGGTTATGGTCACAACATTGTTGTGTACAACGTTTACGATAATGGTCACAACATTGTTGTCTACAACTTTTACGGTTATGGTCACAACATTGTTGTCTACAACGTTTACGATTATGTGTCAACATTGTTGTGTACAACGTTTATGGTTATGGTCACAACATTGTTGTGTACAACGTTTACGGTTATGGTCACAACATTGTTGTGTACAACGTTTACGGTTATGGTCACAACATTGTTGTGTACAACGTTTACGGTTATAGTCACAACATTGTTGTGTACAACGTTTACGATTATGGTCACAACATTGTTGTGTACAACGTTTACGATTTTGGTCACAACATTGTTGTGTACAACGTTTACGGTTATGGTCACAACATTGTTGTGTACAACGTTTACGGTTATGGTCACAACATTGTTGTGTACAACGTTTACGGTTATGGTCACAACATTGTTGTGTACAACGTTTACGGTTATGGTCACAACATTGTTGTGTACAACGTTTACGGTTATGGTCACAACATTGTTGTGTACAACGTTTACGATTATGGTCACAACATTGTTGTGTACAACGTTTACGGTTATGGTCACAACATTGTTGTGTACAACGTTTACGGTTATGGTCACAACATTGTTGTCTATAACGTTTACGATTATGGTGTCAACATTGTTGTGTACAACGTTTACGGTTATGGTCACAACATTGTTGTGTACAACGTTTACGGTTATGGTCACAACATTCTTGTGTACAACGTTTACGGTTATGGTCACAACATTGTTGTCTACAACGTTTACGATTATGGTGTCAACATTGTTGTGTACAACGTTTACGGTTATGGTCACAACATTGTTGTGTACAACGTTTACGGTTATGGTCACAACATTGTTGTGTACAACGTTTACGATTATGGTCACAACATTGTTGTGTACAACGTTTACGGTTATGGTCACAACATTGTTGTGTACAACGTTTACGATTATGGTCACAACATTGTTGTGTACAACGTTTACGGTTATGGTCACAACATTGTTGTCTATAACGTTTACGATTATGGTCACAACATTGTTGTGTACAACGTTTACGGTTATGGTCACAACATTGTTGTCTACAACGTTTACGATTATGGTATCAACATTGTTGTGTACAACGTTTACGGTTATGGTCACAACATTGTTGTGTACAACGTTTACGGTTATGGTCACAACATTGTTGTCTATAACGTTTACGATTATGGTGTCAACCTTGTTGTGTACAACGTTTACGGTTGTGATCACAACATTGTTGTGTACAACGTTGACGATTATCATCACAACATTGTTGTGTACAACGTTTACAGTTATGGTCACAACATTGTTGTGTACAACGTTTACGGTTATGGTCACAACATTGTTGTGTACAACGTTTACGATTATGGTCACAATATTGTTGTGTACAACGTTTACGGTTATGGTCACAACATAGTTGTGTACAACGTTTACGATTATGGTCACAACATTGTTGTGTACAACGTTTACGGTTATGGTCACAACATTGTTGTGTACAACGTTTACGGTTATGGTCACAACATTGTTGTGTACAACGTTTACGATTATGGTCACAACATTGTTGTGTACAACGTTTACGGTTATGGTCACAACATTGTTGTGTACAACGTTTACGGTTATGGTCACAACATTGTTGTCTACAACGTTTACGATTATGGTGTCAACATTGTTGTGTACAACGTTTACGGTTATGGTCACAACATTGTTGTGTACAACGTTTACGGTTATGGTCACAACATTGTTGTCTACAACGTTTACGATTATGGTGTCAACATTGTTGTGTACAACGTTTACGGTTATGATCACAACATTGTTGTGTACAACGTTTACGGTTATGGTCACAACATTGTTGTGTACAACGTTTACAGTTATGGTCACAACATTGTTGTGTACAACGTTTACGGTTATGGTCACAACATTGTTGTGTACAACGTTTACGATAATGGTCACAACATTGTTGTCTACAACTTTTACGGTTATGGTCACAACATTGTTGTCTACAACGTTTACGATTATGGTGTCAACATTGTTGTGTACAACGTTTACGGTTATGGTCACAACATTGTTGTGTACAACGTTTACGGTTATGGTCACAACATTGTTGTGTACAACGTTTACGGTTATGGTCACAACATTGTTGTGTACAACGTTTACGGTTATAGTCACAACATTGTTGTGTACAACGTTTACGGTTATGGTCACAACATTGTTGTGTACAACGTTTACATTTATGGTCACAACATTGTTGTGTACAACGTTTACGGTTATGTTCACAACATTGTTGTGTACAACGTTTACGATAATGGTCACAACATTGTTGTGTACAACTTTTACGGTTATGGTCACAACATTGTTGTCTACAACGTTTACGATTATGGTGTCAACATTGTTGTGTACACCGTTTACGGTTATGGTCACAACATTGTTGTGTACAACGTTTACGGTTATGGTCACAACTTTGTTGTGTACAACGTTTACGGTTATGGTCACAACATTGTTGTGTACAACGTTTACGGTTATGGTCACAACATTGTTGTGTACAACGTTTACGATTATGGTCACAACATTGTTGTGTACAACGTTTACGGTTATGGTCACAACATTGTTGTGTACAACGTTTACAGTTATGGTCACAACATTGTTGTGTACAACGTTTACGGTTATGGTCACAACATTGTTGTGTACAACGTTTACGGTTATGGTCACAACATTGTTGTGTACAACGTTTACATTTATGGTCACAACATTGTTGTGTACAACGTTTACGGTTATGTTCACAACATTGTTGTGTACAACGTTTACGATAATGGTCACAACATTGTTGTGTACAACTTTTACGGTTATGGTCACAACATTGTTGTCTACAACGTTTACGATTATGGTGTCAACATTGTTGTGTACACCGTTTACGGTTATGGTCACAACATTGTTGTGTACAACGTTTACGGTTATGGTCACAACTTTGTTGTGTACAACGTTTACGGTTATGGTCACAACATTGTTGTGTACAACGTTTACGGTTATGGTCACAACATTGTTGTGTACAACGTTTACGATTATGGTCACAACATTGTTGTGTACAACGTTTACGGTTATGGTCACAACATTGTTGTGTACAACGTTTACAGTTATGGTCACAACATTGTTGTGTACAACGTTTACGGTTATGGTCACAACATTGTTGTGTACAACGTTTACGATTATGGTCACAATATTGTTGTGTACAACGTTTACGGTTATGGTCACAACATAGTTGTGTACAACGTTTACGATTATGGTCACAACATTGTTGTGTACAACGTTTACGGTTATGGTCACAACATTGTTGTGTACAACGTTTACGGTTATGGTCACAACATTGTTGTGTACAACGTTTACGATTATGGTCACAACATTGTTGTGTACAACGTTTACGGTTATGGTCACAACATTGTTGTGTACAACGTTTACGGTTATGGTCACAACATTGTTGTCTACAACGTTTACGATTATGGTGTCAACATTGTTGTGTACAACGTTTACGGTTATGGTCACAACATTGTTGTGTACAACGTTTACGGTTATGGTCACAACATTGTTGTCTACAACGTTTACGATTATGGTGTCAACATTGTTGTGTACAACGTTTACGGTTATGATCACAACATTGTTGTGTACAACGTTTACGGTTATGGTCACAACATTGTTGTGTACAACGTTTACGATTATGTTCACAACATTGTTGTGTACAACGTTTACGATTATGGTCACAACATTGTTGTGTACAACGTTTACGGTTATGGTCACAACATTGTTGTGTACAACGTTTACAGTTATGGTCACAACATTGTTGTGTACAACGTTTACGGTTATGGTCACAACATTGTTGTGTACAACGTTTACGATAATGGTCACAACATTGTTGTCTACAACTTTTACGGTTATGGTCACAACATTGTTGTCTACAACGTTTACGATTATGGTGTCAACATTGTTGTGTACAACGTTTATGGTTATGGTCACAACATTGTTGTGTACAACGTTTACGGTTATGGTCACAACATTGTTGTGTACAACGTTTACGGTTATGGTCACAACATTGTTGTGTACAACGTTTACGGTTATAGTCACAACATTGTTGTGTACAACGTTTACGATTATGGTCACAACATTGTTGTGTACAACGTTTACGATTATGGTCACAACATTGTTGTGTACAACGTTTACGGTTATGGTCACAACATTGTTGTGTACAACGTTTACGGTTATGGTCACAACATTGTTGTGTACAACGTTTACGGTTATGGTCACAACATTGTTGTGTACAACGTTTACGGTTATGGTCACAACATTGTTGTGTACAACGTTTACGGTTATGGTCACAACATTGTTGTGTACAACGTTTACGATTATGGTCACAACATTGTTGTGTACAACGTTTACGGTTATGGTCACAACATTGTTGTGTACAACGTTTACGGTTATGGTCACAACATTGTTGTCTATAACGTTTACGATTATGGTGTCAACATTGTTGTGTACAACGTTTACGGTTATGGTCACAACATTGTTGTGTACAACGTTTACGGTTATGGTCACAACATTCTTGTGTACAACGTTTACGGTTATGGTCACAACATTGTTGTCTACAACGTTTACGATTATGGTGTCAACATTGTTGTGTACAACGTTTACGGTTATGGTCACAACATTGTTGTGTACAACGTTTACGGTTATGGTCACAACATTGTTGTGTACAACGTTTACGATTATGGTCACAACATTGTTGTGTACAACGTTTACGGTTATGGTCACAACATTGTTGTGTACAACGTTTACGATTATGGTCACAACATTGTTGTGTACAACGTTTACGGTTATGGTCACAACATTGTTGTCTATAACGTTTACGATTATGGTCACAACATTGTTGTGTACAACGTTTACGGTTATGGTCACAACATTGTTGTCTACAACGTTTACGATTATGGTATCAACATTGTTGTGTACAACGTTTACGGTTATGGTCACAACATTGTTGTGTACAACGTTTACGGTTATGGTCACAACATTGTTGTCTATAACGTTTACGATTATGGTGTCAACCTTGTTGTGTACAACGTTTACGGTTGTGATCACAACATTGTTGTGTACAACGTTGACGATTATCATCACAACATTGTTGTGTACAACGTTTACAGTTATGGTCACAACATTGTTGTGTAC
The DNA here is from genome assembly GCA_035578905.1 of Stictocephala bisonia. Classification (NCBI taxonomy): domain Eukaryota; kingdom Metazoa; phylum Arthropoda; class Insecta; order Hemiptera; family Membracidae; genus Stictocephala; species Stictocephala bisonia. Next base: position 172,842 of record JAQJVL010000966.1, on the reverse strand, counting down.
AACGTTTACGGTTATGGTCACAACATTGTTGTGTACAACGTTTACGATTATGGTCACAATATTGTTGTGTACAACGTTTACGGTTATGGTCACAACATAGTTGTGTACAACGTTTACGATTATGGTCACAACATTGTTGTGTACAACGTTTACGGTTATGGTCACAACATTGTTGTGTACAACGTTTACGGTTATGGTCACAACATTGTTGTGTACAACGTTTACGATTATGGTCACAACATTGTTGTGTACAACGTTTACGGTTATGGTCACAACATTGTTGTGTACAACGTTTACGGTTATGGTCACAACATTGTTGTCTACAACGTTTACGATTATGGTGTCAACATTGTTGTGTACAACGTTTACGGTTATGGTCACAACATTGTTGTGTACAACGTTTACGGTTATGGTCACAACATTGTTGTCTACAACGTTTACGATTATGGTGTCAACATTGTTGTGTACAACGTTTACGGTTATGATCACAACATTGTTGTGTACAACGTTTACGGTTATGGTCACAACATTGTTGTGTACAACGTTTACAGTTATGGTCACAACATTGTTGTGTACAACGTTTACGGTTATGGTCACAACATTGTTGTGTACAACGTTTACGATAATGGTCACAACATTGTTGTCTACAACTTTTACGGTTATGGTCACAACATTGTTGTCTACAACGTTTACGATTATGGTGTCAACATTGTTGTGTACAACGTTTACGGTTATGGTCACAACATTGTTGTGTACAACGTTTACGGTTATGGTCACAACATTGTTGTGTACAACGTTTACGGTTATGGTCACAACATTGTTGTGTACAACGTTTACGGTTATAGTCACAACATTGTTGTGTACAACGTTTACGGTTATGGTCACAACATTGTTGTGTACAACGTTTACATTTATGGTCACAACATTGTTGTGTACAACGTTTACGGTTATGTTCACAACATTGTTGTGTACAACGTTTACGATAATGGTCACAACATTGTTGTGTACAACTTTTACGGTTATGGTCACAACATTGTTGTCTACAACGTTTACGATTATGGTGTCAACATTGTTGTGTACACCGTTTACGGTTATGGTCACAACATTGTTGTGTACAACGTTTACGGTTATGGTCACAACTTTGTTGTGTACAACGTTTACGGTTATGGTCACAACATTGTTGTGTACAACGTTTACGGTTATGGTCACAACATTGTTGTGTACAACGTTTACGATTATGGTCACAACATTGTTGTGTACAACGTTTACGGTTATGGTCACAACATTGTTGTGTACAACGTTTACAGTTATGGTCACAACATTGTTGTGTACAACGTTTACGGTTATGGTCACAACATTGTTGTGTACAACGTTTACGATTATGGTCACAATATTGTTGTGTACAACGTTTACGGTTATGGTCACAACATAGTTGTGTACAACGTTTACGATTATGGTCACAACATTGTTGTGTACAACGTTTACGGTTATGGTCACAACATTGTTGTGTACAACGTTTACGGTTATGGTCACAACATTGTTGTGTACAACGTTTACGATTATGGTCACAACATTGTTGTGTACAACGTTTACGGTTATGGTCACAACATTGTTGTGTACAACGTTTACGGTTATGGTCACAACATTGTTGTCTACAACGTTTACGATTATGGTGTCAACATTGTTGTGTACAACGTTTACGGTTATGGTCACAACATTGTTGTGTACAACGTTTACGGTTATGGTCACAACATTGTTGTCTACAACGTTTACGATTATGGTGTCAACATTGTTGTGTACAACGTTTACGGTTATGATCACAACATTGTTGTGTACAACGTTTACGGTTATGGTCACAACATTGTTGTGTACAACGTTTACGATTATGTTCACAACATTGTTGTGTACAACGTTTACGATTATGGTCACAACATTGTTGTGTACAACGTTTACGGTTATGGTCACAACATTGTTGTGTACAACGTTTACAGTTATGGTCACAACATTGTTGTGTACAACGTTTACGGTTATGGTCACAACATTGTTGTGTACAACGTTTACGATAATGGTCACAACATTGTTGTGTACAACGTTTACGGTTATGGTCACAACATTGTTGTCTACAACGTTTACGATTATGGTGTCAACATTGTTGTGTACAACGTTTACGGTTATGGTCACAACATTGTTGTGTACAACGTTTACGGTTATGGTCACAACATTGTTGTGTACAACGTTTACGGTTATGGTCACAACATTGTTGTGTACAACGTTTACGGTTATAGTCACAACATTGTTGTGTACAACGTTTACGATTATGGTCACAACATTGTTGTGTACAACGTTTACGATTATGGTCACAACATTGTTGTGTACAACGTTTAGGGTTATGGTCACAACATTGTTGTGTACAACGTTTACGGTTATGGTCACAACATTGTTGTGTACAACGTTTACGGTTATGGTCACAACATTGTTGTGTACAACGTTTACGGTTATGGTCACAACATTGTTGTGTACAACGTTTACGGTTATGGTCACAACATTGTTGTGTACAACGTTTACGATTATGGTCACAACATTGTTGTGTACAACGTTTACGGTTATGGTCACAACATTGTTGTGTACAACGTTTACGGTTATGGTCACAACATTGTTGTCTATAACGTTTACGATTATGGTGTCAACATTGTTGTGTACAACGTTTACGGTTATGGTCACAACATTGTTGTGTACAACGTTTACGGTTATGGTCACAACATTCTTGTGTACAACGTTTACGGTTATGGTCACAACATTGTTGTCTACAACGTTTACGATTATGGTGTCAACATTGTTGTGTACAACGTTTACGGTTATGGTCACAACATTGTTGTGTACAACGTTTACGGTTATGGTCACAACATTGTTGTGTACAACGTTTACGATTATGTTCACAACATTGTTGTGTACAACGTTTACGGTTATGGTCACAACATTGTTGTGTACAACGTTTACGATTATGGTCACAACATTGTTGTGTACAACGTTTACGGTTATGGTCACAACATTGTTGTGTACAACGTTTACGATTATGGTCACAACATTGTTGTGTACAACGTTTACGGTTATGGTCACAACATTGTTGTCTACAACGTTTACGATTATGGTGTCAACATTGTTGTGTACAACGTTTACGGTTATGGTCACAACATTGTTGTGTACAACGTTTACGGTTATGGTCACAACATTGTTGTCTATAACGTTTACGATTATGGTGTCAACATTGTTGTGTACAACGTTTACGGTTGTGATCACAACATTGTTGTGTACAACGTTGACGATTATCATCACAACATTGTTGTGTACAACGTTTACGGTTATGATCACAACATTTTTTTACATTTTCCTAATATTTAAACAATCTACTACTAAAAAATGTTATAACTACAATAATTATTAACAAAACTACAACTGAATCTATATTTTAAAAATAAGTTAATGTAGTTTCTGTTACTAACTGTACTCATTTTGTTATATTGTATTTCAGTATCAAAATCAACATCGGTATTGACTACAGAAACTGAATAAATAAAGATAAAACATTCAATTGGTTTTTAATTTTATAGATGTGTTTGGAAATGTAATAATAAGGTGTTTTAAATACATGCACCTTTGGTTAACGAATGTAAAAAATAATAAGCCTATAGTCACTGTTAAATTATCTAACAACGAAATTAGTTTAGTATATGACTGTACGAAAGAAATTTGGGAGAAACTAAGAAAACGGCTGAATAGGTTTAATTTGTTTAGTACTTAGTTTAGTTTCCAGGAAGTGTTTTATAATTTCATAAATATACTGTAATAGACGTTCTCGACTGAATATGACAAATTTTCAATCCTAAAAAGTCACATGGCCTTAGTTTTACTAATATTATTTCACCATTGTTGTAACATAGCTCTCTAATCTGAACTATGATTTAAATTCAACAATGGACGACAAATTGTTAATCTTTTTTAATTGTTAGTACAACAGGAAATAAAATATTAAAATTCAACTTTATGTTTAATGATTTTATTGTCGAACTGGATGCCAAAATATGCAGTGAGAACTAACTTATTCAGCACAGAAAGTTAGGGATTTCATTTATTGGATTTGGAATTATTACTTTTCGAAAATGGCCAACAACGAATATTGTATAGTCATAAAATGTACGAGAGTTTACTTCAGGCACACTTAGCTTCTCTCCCATTAGATTACAGATTAAATCGGTCTAAGCAGGCCAGTTATTGTACTTACATTTAAATATACTCAAAGCTTTAGTCGAGTCAACGCTAGTAGCATTGATGGCATCAGAAATTAGTTTTTGAACCTTTTGAATAAGAATATTACGCTTTACTTAACACTCAAAATAGAGGTTAGATGTCTCATCTTGGGAGGCCGGTTGACGTAATGGGAAACAGATGACGGCTGGCATATCACCTTCTTGGGACATAATGTCAGTTCATTCTATAACCTGTACATTTAAATTCAAACGACTTATATTAATGGTTAAATACATTAAATGGATATGAATGTGATCATAGTTTTAAATTTACAGTAAATTAAAAAATATCAGTGATAATAACTATTTCAAAACTTATAAAACATTTGAGTTTCTATAGATAAATATTATTGTATAAATGTTATTTTGTTGATGATAATTTTACTATGAAATTATTGCACAATTTACTCCATATTGAAACATTTGCTTTCAACATATATTATAATATTTACATGTATATAATAGTATTCAACGCATTTAAATTGTGTGTTGTTCACTGACATACATAGATGATTTGTGAAAACGTCGTTGGCGATTACTGACGCGCATGGATAATTTATGCACACTTGGGTGCCGATTACTGACGTACATGGATAATTTATGCACGCTTAGACGACTAATACTGACGTACACAGATAATTTATGCACAATTGGGTGACGATTACTGACGTACACGGATTTTTTTTTCACTATTGGGTGACGATTACTGACGTGCATGGTTAATTTATGCACACTTGGGTGACGATTACCGCTGTACACGTAATTTATTCACACTTTTGTCACGATTACTGACGTACATGGTTAATTTATGCACAATAGGGTGACGATTATTGACGTGCATGGATAATTTGTGCATACTTGGGTGGTTCTAACCACCACTAGTAAATCCTGGCTTTTTCAAACTAGTATTATAGTGCAAATTGAAAGTTTAATGGTCTGTGGAGTAGGGTTCATACTCAACCGCACTCAAGTATGACGCCACTCATCAGCTCCAGTTAGCCTACGCTTAAACGCAACATCATTAAGTGAATTGTCTTGTATTTTTAAAAATAAATAATTCAAAACGAACGTTCTTTTGACGTGCTTTTACTGTATAATAACGCTTTGTCTTAGGAGTACATCACAGTGCCTTCGCTAGACCTAATACTATTCCCGCATTACACATCTGTAGCTAAATCACGGATTTCGCCGTTTGGTGTTTTGATGAACTCAATATAGGGGTTCTTCATCAAGGCGCCAAGTTGAATGTTCAAACAAATTTTTTTAATGAATTCGTTTAAAGTTTTACTCTTCATTAGGCTGCTTAGTACATTGTGTGCGCTATATTCTCAAAGTACTAATAAAATATATCGCACGGTTTTAAATGAGTTATGTACCCAGAAGGGTAAACAAAACAGCAACTTTAGGTTGCCATATCTCCATACAGAATGTTTTTTTTGAAATTTTTCCTTTAAATATTTATTACTAATAAGAAAATAACACTTTTTTAAATTAGAGAATTACTGTGTGATCGAACATCCTAAAATCACCTAGGCCTAATTTCAGGTTTCATGTAAGTTAAAATAAAGATGTTTTTCCTTGAAGATTTCATGCGTGTAGCTATAACATGGAAACGTATTTTTTTAAAAAGAAGAAAAATATCAAAAAACAATAATAGTTCTTTTTTATCACTTAAAACATAATTAATTATAATATAATAATAGAAAATACTAATCATGAGCAAGACTCCACATGGGCTGGTGCATGTTCCTTGACTCAGTCTCTACATACGAACAATATAAAAATAAAGAAATGAAACGAAACGAAACGAAACGAAACGAAACGAAACGAAACGAAACGAAACGAAACGAAACGAAACGAAACGAAACGAAACGAAACGAAACGAAACGAAACGAAACGAAACGAAACGAAACGAAACGAAACGAAACGAAACGAAACGAAACGAAACGAAACGAAACGAAACGAAACGAAACGAAACGAAACGAAACGAAACGAAACGAAACGAAACGAAACGAAACGAAACGAAACGAAACGAAACGAAACGAAACGAAACGAAACGAAACGAAACGAAACGAAACGAAACGAAACGAAACGAAACGAAACGAAACGAAACGAAACGAAACGAAACGAAACGAAACGAAACGAAACGAAACGAAACGAAACGAAACGAAACGAAACGAAACGAAACGAAACGAAACGAAACGAAACGAAACGAAACGAAACGAAACGAAACGAAACGAAACGAAACGAAACGAAACGAAACGAAACGAAACGAAACGAAACGAAACGAAACGAAACGAAACGAAACGAAACGAAACGAAACGAAACGAAACGAAACGAAACGAAACGAAACGAAACGAAACGAAACGAAACGAAACGAAACGAAACGAAACGAAACGAAACGAAACGAAACGAAACGAAACGAAACGAAACGAAACGAAACGAAACGAAACGAAACGAAACGAAACGAAACGAAACGAAACGAAACGAAACGAAACGAAACGAAACGAAACGAAACGAAACGAAACGAAACGAAACGAAACGAAACGAAACGAAACGAAACGAAACGAAACGAAACGAAACGAAACGAAACGAAACGAAACGAAACGAAACGAAACGAAACGAAATGAAATTATTAAGGTTAATGATTACAATGGAATGGAATGAAGTGACGTGACGTGACGTGAAGTGATGTGAAATGAAATGAAAAACGTCTTTATTTTCAGGCGAAGTTAGGACTTATCAGTCCTTTCTTCCACTTAACCTGAATAACCATCACTGTACGTGTATGGGTTTTGAGGTGGAGGGGAGAACGAGCATTACCGATCGGCACCAAGTGCGTCAGATTATGTACAAAACGCCACTGTATTTGGAAGCGATCACCTCGGGCAGTTATTTTCGCTTACTCGTCATTTTTAACTCGCTTCCGACGCTTTTTACTCGTTTCCGACTGCTATGTATATTGTATATAATTTCTAAAGTTGAGATCCCAGACATGCCTGACTATCGGGTATTCTGGACTATCAATTGCCGAATTATCAAGGTCTTACTGTAGTATGTTCATGATTACAGTTCATGAATAAGCTTAAGTTACTTGTACAAGTGTTTGTAAATAATAAGCATAAAAATACAAGAGGGTTTATTTTAATTTTAATTCACTACTCTAACGGTTTACTGAAAAGTGAAAATATTATTTAATTTAAGAAGTTGAAATATTCATCGAAGTTCTCCTTTCCCCTTCATCACATAAACTTTCACACTCACAACATCTATACACACCAATCCCGACAGCAGGTGAAACTCAGAACAGATAGACAGAAACCAAACTGGATACACATAACTGATGCTGGACCATCAAGGAGGAACAGCTGACTATGAACAATAACTTGGGCAAGAAGTAATAACAATGATCTAAGCCTAATTTTTAACTGATATTTGAAATGGAACTTATTTGCTATTCTTCTATCTTAATGCGTTCATTTTGTATTTCACTAGTTTATTCTGTGTATTTTAACACATAGTGTGTAGAATACAGTGTTCCTATATTGCATATCTAAAAAACGAAGTTAATATTTTGCTAAGAAAAAATAGATTTTGATTGAGGTTAAATAAACAGCACCTAACCGTTTACAATATAAACATACGTACGATATAATTAAATAAACAGCACCTAACCGTTTACAATATAAACATACGTACGATATAATTAAATAAACAGCACCTAACCGTTTACAATATAAACATACGTACGATATAATTAAATAAACAGCACCTAACCGTTTACAATATAAACATACGTACGATATAATTAAATAAACAGCACCTAACCGTTTACAATATAAACATACGTACGATATAATTAAATAAACAGCACCTAACCGTTTACAATATAAACATACGTACGATATAATTAAATAAACAGCACCTAACCGTTTACAATATAAACATACGTACTATATAATTAAAGGTTTACTTCAGTAAATAGTTATTTCATGAAATCCTAGTCGAAAGGTTTACAAACTATTGGATAAATACGATACTTAAATATGATTAGTTATTTAAAGAAATGTTATTTTTAATTTTAGAAATTTAAAGGTGGCTTCAATATTTATCGTTGTGAATTTGGGGAATTTGAGAATGGCGAAAGAACGTAAGGAAAATGAAAGCCACATGTGTCAGATATTGTTTTTATTTACAATGTTCTCGTCTAAAAGAAGTCTGCCAAAAAAGAACATGTTCTAAAAGTATCGATTGTACTGGTCGTGTATACAGAAGCCAATTCATATCATCACAGAGAGGACCGATATAGACTTCTTGGAACTTACAGTGAGCCGTGTAATCATTTGGATGCAAATCAAGACAGATTTCGACGGCTCTGAGAGCATCGACAGCAGCTGATTGTCCTGGGATTAAATGGCGTAGTCTTACTGAAGATAGAGAGGCTAGTGAACTCCTTGTTTAAGCTTGGTAGAAATCACAACTATTTTACACCAACTATTGCCAATTAATTGTGAATAGAAGAAATAACAATATATATATATATATATATATATATATATATATATATATATATATATATATATATATACGGAGCAGTTTAATTGTTTATTGAAATATTAATAGTAGCTGTTTACCCGTGCCTTGCTACGTGATTAACTTGTAAACGGTAATGTTTCAGTTTATTTTGAATGTTAAATTTCAACGAGCATTACTTGGCCTATTTCAAAAGTGTTGCTGAACATCTGATGGTGTCAAATAAATAAAGTAACTCCGTTAAATTATCATTAAAAATGTTGTAGCCTACTAGGGTGTAGCCCTTGAGTTAAAAGTGAATGAAACCATGCCAGAAACCTTCCCCGGAGTGAACTCTACAACTTTCTTAAGCTCCATGGCTTAGTTTCCTGGTTTAGTAATGCATAAAGGACAAACACTCACACATTCGTTTATATACAGGGTGGAAAAAACATGGAAACGCTTACCCAACTTTTGTACGACTTCACTGGTAAAAGTGAAATATTGTACATGGTCATGGTTACAAAGAACATACTTTTTGACGCCATTAGCGACATTTCATCTTTTCTGGGGGACGGCCCGTGAGGAGTTGAACGAAAATCTTCAACGTAACCCTAAGTCAAGCTTGTTATAAAATGAAAGGGCTATTCAAGAGAAATTAATTTCCGCAAAACGGACTTCGAAGTATTTATCCTTTTTAGAGTAGCGGTCATTTGAATTTCAAAGTAACTAATTTTAACGTTAGTATTTCTCTAGTACTTAATGGTTTTAAGTAAATTATTCTAATCAAAAATTATACCTTATGGAACACAATTATTTTAAACATTTAAATGATCACATTATCTATCGAAAAAAATAACGTTGTTGTGAAAACGTTTCCGTATTTTTTCCACCCTGTATATATAAACTCCACATACGTGTTTACGATATCAACTCAAGCCTATGCACAGGTCATCTGCTAATATGGGCCCATTTCACTTCACGATTCTATTGTATTTGCTTATTTTTACTTTAGCAAAATCTAAACAAAATATTTAACTTAATTTTTATAGTGTTTGTTGTAATTTATTTTTTGAAATCAGACAAATTTATTTGAAAACACAACATACTCGAAGCTAGACACGTGTTTGCACTGTTTTTATTTTAGTTGTATTTGTATAAGATAGAAATAGAACAATCAGGATAGGTCTGTAGCTTGTAAATTAATTATTTGATATTTAACTTCCTCTTTGAATTTCAATTTATGTATTTTATCATGTAGTCGTATAGGCTACTACTGAGGTAGAGAATATCCAAAATTAAAATAAATTGTGTTTTTGTACAACCTGATTCAGAATTCTTATCGTTTCATACTAGAAAATAGTTACTCAGAGAATATTTGTTCACGTATTACCATGAAAAACAATTAGTTTACCATTCCAGCTTTCCACGAAAGCAACATTTTATACTTAGAAAAAATAACATTCATTTGACAGTTTACACTATTTTATGCAGTTTCTGTTAATTAGTAGTAATTAGTAGGTATTCCAATACTTGGCAGTAAATACACCATGAGAGTTGTCATATAATTAAAGCTTTGTGCTGATATTAGCAAGCAAAATTCAATACAAGTGAACGTCACACAACACACACACACACACACACACACACACACACACACACACACACACACACACACACACACACACACACACACACACACACACACACACACACACACACACACACACACACACACACACACACACACACACACACACACACACACACACACACACACACACACACACACACACACACACACACACACACACACACACACACACACACACACACACACACACACACACACACACACACACACACACACACACACACACACACACACACACACACACACACACACACACACACACACACACACACACACACACACACACACACACACACACACACACACACACACACACACACACACACATATATATTTCAATATAAGCACAAAATTCACAAATATATCACAATACAAGTACAAATTGCACAAATTTACGGTGATCGATTTTGGTGAACCACGCTTACCTTCCTCAGACCATTTTCCATTCCACAAAAGAATGGAAAATGGCGATCAACAGTGATTTTATGAAAGGTACAACAATTAGTTCTTGTAAAGATGTACAAATTATCCATAGAAACACGTTAAAATCTAAATACAGCGTGTCTATTATGTCTGGAAACATCAAAACACTTTCTTTATAAAACGAAATAGAAATTTGAAACTGTTCAATCTAATTGGACACCTACTTTTAGGAACTATGTTTTGTCATGTCATGCTAACGGGGGACATCCTGTTGAGGGTTTCGTCAATATTCTTTATGGAAGCCATACATTTTTATATCAATCTAAACGTTATAGTAAATAGAATGCCAGAAATAGCATCTCTAAATAATCACTCTATAAGAAAGTAGAGCACTTTGAGTATTGGAAATTGGCAATCTTCAACAATTTTATTTTAACTTCGTTGTCATACTGATGAATGAAGACGATGTTAAAGGTTCAAACTTTTACTTTGACACCAAATGATGCTAAAATATTAGTGTTAAGACTTTTCAAACGTCATAAATTGTTTTTATTTTTATAAAAAATTAATAAAATAAGTCATTTTTACACACTTCATTATAATAAAACTATATCAAAATCGTAATAATAAAACCAGCTTAAAATGAAAATGTTGTTTTATATCTATTAAAGATTTTTTAAATTATTAAGAAATTTAACGTAACAAATTACTGTGGTAAGAACCAAGTTAAAATGAAATTGGTGAACATCACCAATTTTCAAAACTCAAAATGTTCTATTTTCTGATAGAGTGACTCCTTAGATATTCGGTTTGTGGCAACCAATTTAGTTTACTATGACCTTTAAATTGATATATCACAAGGTATAGATAGACTCCCATAAAGAATATTGACAATACCCCGAACAAGACGTCACCTGTTAGTGTGAAATGCTAGCACAGTATTCCAAAAAGTAGTGCCAAGTTCCTGTCACGATTGAAAAAAGTTTCGAATTTCTTTTTTGATTACTAAAGAACATATTTGGGTGTTTCCATTTTTCCATTTTCCAAATTTGAAAAATCATCAAAAATACGGATAATTTAAACTTGTGTAAGTGACAAAAACCAAATAGCAACTTGTGTCATATTGCATATCAAATTATAGATAATCAAAAAATGAAATTTTTTTTAATTTTTTGGCATATCTCTGTTGTTTAAAAAACCAATCTAAAACAATTGTTTACTTTAAGACACAGAAGGTGTGAGGGTATTGCATTGTTGTCAAGTGTTCGTTCTTTGAAAGCACCTGTTTACTTTAAGACACAGAAGCTGTGAGGGTATTGCACTGTTGTCACGTTTTAGTTCTTTGAAAGCACCTGTTTACTTTAAGACACAGAAGCTGTGAGGGTATTGCACTGTTGCCACGTTTTAGTTCTTTGAAAGAACCTGTTTACTTTAAGACACAGAAGGTGTGAGGGTATTGCACTGTTGTCACGTTTTAGTTCTTTGAAAGCACCTGTTTACTTTAAGACACAGAAGGTGTGAGGGTATTGCACTGATGTCACGTTTTAGTTCTTTGAAAGCACCTGTTTACTTTAAGACACAGAAGGTGTGAGGGTATTGCATTGTTGTCACGTTTTAGTTCTTTGAAATCACCTGTTTACTTTAAGACACAGAAGGTGTGAGGGTATTGCACTGTTGTCACGTTTTAGTTCTTTGAAAGCACCTGTTTACTTTAAGACACAGAAGAAGTGAGGGTATTGCACTGTTGTCACGTTTTAGTTCTTTGAAAGAACCTGTTTACTTTAAGACACAGAAGGTGTGAGGGTATTGCACTGTTGTCACGTTTTAGTTCTTTGAAAGAACCTGTTTACTTTAAGACACAGAAGGTGTGAGGGTATTGCACTGTTGTCACGTTTTAGTTCTTCGAAAGAACCTGTTTACTTTAAGACACAGAAGGTGTGAGGGTATTGCACTGTTGTCACATTTTAGTTCTTTGAAAGCACCTGTTTACTTTAAGACACAGAAGGTGTGAGGGTATTGCATTGTTGTCACGTTTTAGTTCTTTGAAAGAACCTGTTTACTTTAAGACACAGAAGGTGTGAGGGTATTGCACTGTTGTCACGTTTTAGTTCTTTGAAAGCACCTGTTTACTTTAAGACACAGAAGGTGTGAGGGTATTGCACTGTTGTCACGTTTTAGTTCTTTGAAAGAACCATTTTACTTTAAGACACAGAAGGTGTGAGGGTATTGCACTGTTGTCACGTTTTAGTTCTTTGAAAGAACCTGTTTACTTTAAGACACAGAAGGTGTGAGGGTATTGCACTGTTGTCACGTTTTAGTTCTTTGAAAGAACCTGTTTACTTTAAGACACAGAAGGTGTGAGGGTATTGCACTGTTGTCACGTTTTAGTTCTTTGAAAGAACCTGTTTAATTTAAGACACAGAAGGGGTGAGGGTATTGCACTGTTGTTACGTTTTAGTTCTTTGAAAGCACCTGTTTACTTTAACACACAGAAGGTGTGAGGGTATTGCACTGTTGTCACGTTTTAGTTCTTTGAAAGCACCTGTTTACTTTAAGACACAGAAGGTGTGAGGGTATTGCACTGTTGTCACGTTTTAGTTCTTTGAAAGCACCTGTTTACTTTAAGACACAGAAGGTGTGAGGGTATTGCACTGTTGTCACGTTTTAGTTCTTTGAAAGCACCTGTTTACTTTAAGACACAGAAGGTGTGAGGGTATTGCACTGTTGTCACGTTTTAGTTCTTTGAAAGCACCTGTTTACTTTAAGACACAGAAGGTGTGAGGGTATTGCACTGTTGTTACGTTTTAGTTCTTTGAAAGCACCTGTTTACTTTAAGACACAGAAGGTGTGAGGGTATTGCACTGTTGTCACGTTTTAGTTCTTTGAAAGCACCTGTTTACTTTAAGACACAGAAGGTGTGAGGTTATTGCACTGTTGTCACGTTTTAGTTCTTTGAAAGAACCTGTTTACTTTAAGACACAGAAGGTGTGAGGGTATTGCACTGATGTCACGTTTTAGTTCTTTGAAAGAACCTGTTTACTTTAAGACACAGAAGCTGTGAGGGTATTGCACTGTTGTTACGTTTTAGTTCTTTGAAAGCACCTGTTTACTTTAAGACACAGAAGCTGTGAGGGTATTGCACTGTTGTTACGTTTTAGTTCTTTGAAAGCACCTGTTTACTTTAAGACACAGAAGCTGTGAGGGTATTGCACTGTTGTTACGTTTTAGTTCTTTGAAAGCACCTGTTTACTTTAAGACACAGAAGGTGTGAGGGTATTGCACTGTTGTTACGTTTTAGTTCTTTGAAAGCACCTGTTTACTTTAAGACACAGAAGCTGTGAGGGTATTGCACTGTTGTTACGTTTTAGTTCTTTGAAAGCACCTGTTTACTTTAAGACACAGAAGCTGTGAGGGTATTGCACTGTTGTTACGTTTTAGTTCATTGAAAGCACCTGTTTACTTTAAGACACAGAAGGTGTGAGGGTATTGCACTGTTGTTACGTTACGTTTTAGTTCTTTGAAAGCACCTGTTTATTTGAAGACACAGAAGCTGTGAGGGTATTGCACTGTTGTTACGTTTTAGTTCTTTGAAAGCACCTGTTTACTTTAAGACACAGAAGCTGTGAGGGTATTGCACTGTTGTTACGTTTTAGTTCTTTGAAAGCACCTGTTTACTTTAAGACACAGAAGGTGTGAGGGTATTGCACTGTTGTCACGTTTTAGTTCTTTGAAAGCACCTGTTTACTTTAAGACACAGAAGGTGTGAGGGTATTGCACTGTTGTCACGTTTTAGTTCTTTGAAAGCACCTGTTTACTTTAAGACACAGAAGGTGTGAGGGTATTGCACTGTTGTCACGTTTTAGTTCTTTGAAAGAACCTGTTTAATTTAAGACACAGAAGGTGTGAGGGTATTGCACTGTTGTTACGTTTTAGTTCTTTGAAAGCACCTGTTTACTTTAAGACACAGAAGGTGTGAGGGTATTGCACTGTTGTTACGTTTTAGTTCTTTGAAAGAACCTGTTTACTTTAAGACACAGAAGGTGTGAGGGTATTGCACTGTTGTCACGTTTTAGTTCTTTGAAAGCACCTGTTTACTTTAAGACACAGAAGGTGTGAGGGTATTGCACTGTTGTCACGTTTTAGTTCTTTGAAAGCACCTGTTTACTTTAAGACACAGAAGCTGTGAGGGTATTGCACTGTTGTTACGTTTTAGTTCTTTGAAAGCACCTGTTTACTTTAAGACACAGAAGGTGTGAGGGTATTGCACTGTTGTCACGTTTTAGTTCTTTGAAAGCACCTGTTTACTTTAAGACACAGAAGGTGTGAGGGTATTGCACTGTTGTCACGTTTTAGTTCTTTGAAAGCACCTGTTTACTTTAAGACACAGAAGGTGTGAGGGTATTGCACTGTTGTCACGTTTTAGTTCTTTGAAAGAACCTGTTTACTTTAAGACACAGAAGGTGTGAGGGTATTGCACTGTTGTCACGTTTTAGTTCTTTGAAAGCACCTGTTTACTTTAAGACACAGAAGGTGTGAGGGTATTGCACTGTTGTCACGTTTTAGTTCTTTGAAAGCACCTGTTTACTTTAAGACACAGAAGGTGTGAGGGTATTGCACTGTTGTCACGTTTTAGTTCTTTGAAAGAACCTGTTTACTTTAAGACACAGAAGGTGTGAGGGTATTGCACTGTTGTCACGTTTTAGTTCTTTGAAAGCACCTGTTTACTTTAAGACACAGAAGGTGTGAGGGTATTGCACTGTTGTCACGTTTTAGTTCTTTGAAAGCACCTGTTTACTTTAAGACACAGAAGGTGTGAGGGTATTGCACTGTTGCCACGTTTTAGTTCTTTGAAAGAACCTGTTTACTTTAAGACACAGAAGGTGTGAGGGTATTGCACTGTTGTTACGTTTTAGTTCTTTGAAAGCACCTGTTTACTTTAAGACACAGAAGGTGTGAGGGTATTGCACTGTTGTTACGTTTTAGTTCTTTGAAAGAACCTGTTTACTTTAAGACACAGAAGGTGTGAGGGTATTGCACTGTTGTCACGTTTTAGTTCTTTGAAAGCACCTGTTTACTTTAAGACACAGAAGGTGTGAGGGTATTGCACTGTTGTTACGTTTTAGTTCTTTGAAAGAACCTGTTTACTTTAAGACACAGAAGGTGTGAGGGTATTGCACTGTTGTTACGTTTTAGTTCTTTGAAAGCACCTGTTTACTTTAAGACACAGAAGGTGTGAGGGTATTGCACTGTTGTCACGTTTTAGTTCTTTGAAAGCACCTGTTTACTTTAAGACACAGAAGGTGTGAGGGTATTGGACTGTTGTCACGTTTTAGTTCTTTGAAAGAACCTGTTTACTTTAAGACACAGAAGGTGTGAGGGTATTGCACTGTTGTCACGTTTTAGTTCTTTGAAAGCACCTGTTTACTTTAAGACACAGAAGCTGTGAGGGTATTGCACTGTTGTCACGTTTTAGTTCTTTGAAAGCACCTGTTTACTTTAAGACACAGAAGGTGTGAGGGTATTGCACTGTTGTCACGTTTTAGTTCTTTGAAAGCACCTGTTTACTTTAAGACACAGAAGGTGTGAGGGTATTGCACTGTTGTCACGTTTTAGTTCTTTGAAAGCACCTGTTTACTTTAAGACACAGAAGGTGTGAGGGTATTGCACTGTTGTCACGTTTTAGTTCTTTGAAAGCACCTGTTTACTTTAAGACACAGAAGGTGTGAGGGTATTGCACTGTTGTCACGTTTTAGTTCTTTGAAAGAACCTGTTTACTTTAAGACACAGAAGGTGTGAGGGTATTGCACTGTTGTCACGTTTTAGTTCTTTGAAAGCACCTGTTTACTTTAAGACACAGAAGGTGTGAGGGTATTGCACTGTTGTCACGTTTTAGTTCTTTGAAAGCACCTGTTTACTTTAAGACACAGAAGGTGTGAGGGTATTGCACTGTTGTCACGTTTTAGTTCTTTGAAAGAACCTGTTTACTTTAAGACACAGAAGGTGTGAGGGTATTGCACTGTTGTCACGTTTTAGTTCTTTGAAAGAACCTGTTTACTTTAAGACACAGAAGGTGTGAGGGTATTGCACTGTTGTCAAGTTTTAGTTCTTTGAAAGAACCTGTTCTATAACATACTTGTTTGATATTGTGATTTTGATTGTGAGTAACAATATCATGATCATGGTTTTTACATCGTTGTTTCTTTTTGTTTATAGAATTCATATCAAATTAGTTATAGGCTACATTATTCTACTATTATATAGTTTCAACCAATTATAAATGTATCTACAAGTGGAATTCTACCTCAACAAGTTATTATTGCCTATCGTATGTGAAACGTAGTACTTTTGGCAACGCCGCGCGTCAGAGCTACACTTAAATGTCACTTAGAGCGCTCCTGTCAAGACGGGTCATTCATAAATAACGTACAAGTGACAACTAAATGTTAACAGCGTTAGAATTGTAAACAGTAACTAAAGTAATAATACAGAATAAACCATCACATAACTCGGAGAAAATATCAACTTATTACCTTCTCGTTTTTATACAAAAATCACTTTTTTATTCCAGTTTTTCACCTTTGCTTTTTTTACTGGACCCTAAAGTACAGTAATTGTTTACAAAAAATAGTAATTGCTTGGATAAACAAAACGAAATTCAGGCAATTTTGATATTTTAAACAATTTATTTTTTGTTTGTTTTTTTACCACAGTCATACCCGAATCATCATCATACCAGTTACCATCATCGTACTTGAATGTAACTGGAAGAAAGAAACATTTAAATATGTAAAATAGTGTCGAAGATGACAGGGCCTTACTTTGTCAAAGTTGTAATTGCCTTACGACAATAAAGATGTATTCTATTTACATCCAAGTATGTTGATGGCATGATAACATGTAAACTATTGTAATTTGTATGTTTTTTTATGTCTATTATCATGATCTAGATACCAATTATTCCGTTATTCCATTCTAAAACAAGCAGAAAGTATATGACCTCAGTTGGTAAAGAAAAGATAAACATTAGAAGAAAGGTTTTATGAGAATTATTACTAAGATCGGTCTGCAGAGACAGAATGCTAAGTGAGTGAGGTGATGATGTTCCATATTGTTGTGGAACTCATCCAAGTGTAACAGATATAAATGGCCTATAGCTGACTGTCGTCACAAGAGCATTCACAAAAAACTTGATCTACTTACATTAACAAACATAGGTTCTCGAACAAATCAACTATACTGCCAAAAAGTACAAAAATACATTTATAATTAGGCTAGCCTAAATTTTGGTACTTTATACTACTCAATATAAAATCATCACTACCTAAAAATACTAAAGTAAAGTAGAGATCATGGCATGGATATAGAATAGTGAGATGACGATAACATGTTGATGATAAGTATGTGGCTGGTAGAGTCGTTAACAACGTCTTAGTAGTTTGTTAGACTGTGTAGTCAGTCTTAGTTAGGTAGTTGGGGAATCTTTGAGTACCTACCCCGTTTGTTGTGTATATTATTAGCCTACTGATGTGGATATGCCAATGTTGGTAAACTCCGTCGCTCTCTAAGATGATGTAAGATGATGCGGGGTCTGTTCCGGTAGCGCGGTCAATCTAGTAGCCTCTAGACAGTGTAAGAATGTCCTAGTATGGTAGTTGATTAACTTTTGGGTGATATTAGAATTTGGTCTGGGTGGATACAGATCACACTTCAGGAATCTTCTGGATTGCAATGGCACCTTATAAAATTATGTCCTTCGGCCAAATAATCAGTCTACAGTCTGAAGTGGATGTTTAATATTTATTTTTGAGAGTTTTAGGAGTGCAACACATTAAACGAACATAAAAGAATATGTGTTAAGTGACGTAACTTTAAATGATAATTGTTTAATTTTAAGTGCTAAAACAGAGTGCGGTAGTTTATATTTTTAACTATCCCGTACTGCGTAGTATAGTTAGTGTGTGTAAATAAAAGAAACAGCCATTAGTCACAGAATTGAGTCGGATTTTTATTTAGAACCCTGTTGACTGTAAAAGTTTCTGTGTCAGTTTTGGTGTTAGGTGATTAAGTAGTTTACCTTAATGGGTGACATTTTATTTTAAAAAGGCGTACTAAAAAAGTGGAAGTGATGGAAGCAAAAGTGAACTACTTCAAACCTGAATTAGAAGAAGTCCAGGTAGTCTTTAGAGTAACATATGTTTGTACTATGGGATGACTTCGAGAAGTCGGGAGAGGAGAACGACAAGCCATTAAGAGTCATCTACGTAGGTTTTATGAGGTGTGTAAGAAGGACAAGTGATTAAGAGTCATCTACGTAGGTTTTATGAGGTGTGTAAAGAGCAAGTCGAGTGTAGAGAGTCAGGGATTTACAATAATCTATGAAGGTTGGTAGGACTGTCAACTATTCTCGTACAACTGACTCCTCACTGCTGATTCACTTAACTGTCACTTACTGGTGATTAATGTTTGGTTAATTGGTTGACAAATGAATGACTATGAGTTGTAGTACTGAATATATTTAAAAGTTCACTTAGGTTATAAGCAACAGCTTATAAAGAAAAGGATGTCCTCTAAACCCGATTTGAACATTTTTGTTTCCTGTTTCTCTCTTTGTTGTTAAATTATGATTATTAAAAAAGATATAGATATCAAATAAAATATTGCTGTACAACTTGCCGGTTTTTTTTTGTACATCGGCGTAACTAAATTGGTCACTTTATAGTTAGCCACTATTCAAGAAAATGTCATAAAAATAAGTAAACAGAGTTTTCGATTGTATTATGGACAATATAATGTAGTAGTATTTTAAAAAAGTTTAAACTAATTTTTAAAAGAAAATAATAACATAGAAATTGGTTTGTTATTACTTTAATGAAAATAATAATTACTGAAATTGTAAGTTATACATTTATAAAATTAAATATATTAAGCCTTGATATTTAGTTGATGTCACAGGTCACATACCCAGGGGTTTTAGTTACATTACTCCGAGGGATCTCTTGTCACCATCAGAGGCCACTTAGGCCCAAGGTTCCAGTGGTTTCAGTCAAATTTCTCCGAGGAGTCTCTTATCACCATCAGAGGCCACTTAGGCCCAAGGTTCCAGTGGTTTCAGTTAAATTACTCCGAGGAATCTCTTATCACCATCAGAGGCCACTTAGGCCCAAGGTTCATTACTCCAAGGAATCTCTTATCACCATCAGAGGCCACTTAGGCCCAAGGTTCCAGTGATTTCAGTTAAATTACTGCGATAAATCTCTTATCACCATCAGAGGTCACTTAGACCCAAGGTTCCAGTGATTTCATTTAAATTACTCCGGTGAATCTCTTATCACCATCAGATGCCACTTAGACCCAAGGTTCCAGTGGTTTCAGTTAAATTACTCCGAGGAATTTGTTATCAACAACAGAGGCCACTTAAACCTTATGTTGCAAGGATTTTAGTTACATTATTACGAAGTATCTCTTATCACCATCAGAGGCCACTTAGACACTATGTTGCATGGGTTTAAGTTAAATTACTACAATTAATCTCTTATCACCATCAGAGGCCACTTAGGACCACGGTTCCAGTGGTTTCAGTTAAATTATTACGAGTAATCTCGTATCACTATCAGAGGCCAGGCCCAAGGTTCCAGTGGTTTTAGTTAAATTATGACGAGGAATCTCTTATTACCATCAGAGGCCACTTATGACCTAGGTTGCAGGGGTCTCACTTTAATTACTCCGGCGTATCTATTACCACTACCAGAGGCCACTTATGCCCTAGGTTCTAGGGGTCTCAGTTAAATTATGACGAGGCATCTCTTATTACCATCAGAGGCCACTTATGCCCTAGGTTGCAGGGGTCTCACTTAAACTACTACGGCGTATCTCTTATTACTACCAGAGGCCACTTATGCCCTAGGTTGCAGGGGTCTCACTTTAACTACTCCGGCGTATCTCTTATCACTACCAAGAGGCCACTTATGCCCAAGGTTCTAGTGGTTTCAGTTAAATTATGACGAGGAATCTATTATTACCATCATAGGCCACTTATGCCCTAGGCTGCAAGGGCCTCACTTAAATTACTCCGGGGTATCTCTTATTACTACCAGAGGCCACTTAGGCCCTAGGTTTCTGGAGTTTCAGTTAAATTCTTCCGAGGAATCACTACCACAGGCTCCTCATGGTATATGATTTCAAAGGCCTTCTAAGTCCAAGTTCTCTGAAGCCTGATTTACAATTAATTTTCGTACTCACTAAGTAATTTTCTTTTTTCTTTAAAATAAAATTTGTTTGCTAATTAACTTAAATATATCATGAATTTATGTTCATTTTATCATGCATGTTACTTCAAATTTCCCAACATTTGACTCTGACTCTCTCCATCTGTAAACCTCCTCAAATGTGTTTTTATTATGAGAATATATACATATTTATTGAACTATTTTATATAGTTTAGAACTATAAATTACGAATGTATGTGATCAGAATCCACAAATACTTAATAGAAACAAAGCTAGGGGTGACGTCACAGGGGCCAGATGGCAATCCGACCCCCACGCCTTATTTGGGCCTCAAGCCAAGTACGACAGTTGTACATTCCGCCGCTGAGCGCGCCACTGGTTATAAACAACACTGCTATTACAATGTAAAAAAACATATCACACAATGGAAATAGGGAAAACTCACACAACACCGAAGTTTGTACTTCGAACCAAATACTTTCTTTAAAGAATATGTTCTGCATGCTTGTTTATAAATATCATTCTGAAAACCTTTTGTCAATACATTAGTAAAATGTTCATTTATGATTAAATATTCATCAATGTACAGTTAAAAACGATGTATCATGAAAACTTGAACTTTTTAATAGAATAATTGTAACGATTGATTGTTAAGAGACTAATCTAGTTGGAATATGAACTTAATAAATATCTTTGTTCACCATTAACAGATACATAGAATCCAAATAGGCTTCGTCAAATGAGTTATAAATCTACAATTAAATTACTTAATATCTCTACAAAACATCTACAAGTCATCAGAACTCTAAAACTAAGAATAAATTGAGCTTTTTCTATATTAACATGAGAATAATTACAAATGGAAAAGACAATACTAGCATAGTATTCGGTGTTGGCGAACTAGGCAGAGATTCATAAAGTCAGAATTACTCTAGATGCAGTAAATATAAATTACTCTAGATAAAAGAAAATATTTTAACTTATTTCTAAACCTTAAGTATGAACGTTCCTCTCTTAGCTCGGCTGGTAGCATATTGAAGTACTTTATTGCAGAATAGGATACTCCTCTTTCAGTAAGTGCTAGACGGTGTTTAGGAGTGCGATATAAATCACCATGTCTTGTACTGTAATTATGTTTTTGATTGTTTCTGGGATAATTATTTTGGTTTTTGTACAGCAAGAATTATTTGTTGTTTACAAGGACAATAATGGCTTGTGTGATGGTGAATAATGTTGTTTTATGAAACTATGAAAAAATCCCAATATTATAGGTATGAATAAGATCATTTGTGAAAACCCATCGATGCGTTTATCTACTTTAATTATCAAAAAATCAACACAGGCTGTCTCGTAATTATCAAAATTATCTTAATTCTCTTGCTTCAATTACGCCTAGTTGCTATTTACAATATATAAATATTTGTAAATAGGTATACATTGTACAATACTGTATATAAATACCTGGACTAGGTCAAATATCTAATAAAAAATAACCTAGATTTTGTAATTTATAACCGTGGAAGCTTATAAAGAAATGATTATGAGGCACTGTCAATTAAAATGGTTTCATATTTTCTAAATTTCTGAGAACAGACAAAAACCTAATCCACATATAATAATAGTAACATTTTAAACGGTTCCTTGTCTAACTACTTGATGAATGGTTGTCCGCATGACAGTGACTTTAGACAGTTTAAGGAGTGTCATGTGGCTTAAGTTAGTAACAAAATCGTTTTGCTCATAACCCAAATTAGTTCTTACATTTTTTTATTTGCATCTTATTATTAAATAAAAAAATCACTATGTTAATAATACTTTTAGGTGAATGGTTCGATTCAAGTTTGTATTAGGAGTAGTGCTACTCGATGTACTCTCCTGGTTGATTATTAAATTTAATTATTTATGTCTGTTCACAAAAATTGCCTCTTTGATATTAGACCTACAACCAAGAGTCGATTAATTTAAAGTGTTCGTCTTGTTTATTTTTCCTACTGCGCTTATATTTATTTATTTATATGCGCAATATAGATAAAGTTAATTTAATAAAATATAAATTATTTATATATTTTTTATTTATGAATGTGTTTCCAATTTATTTTCTACTATTATTAATCCACGAAAATAATCTATATGCAAATGTTTTAGTTTTGAATATTTATTTACTACTTTATGCGTAAAATATTTTAAAATAGTGAACAAATAGGATTTTTTATCCACCACCTTAATATATCATTATTTTGTTGTTGAAATTGAAATAAGTGACCTATGAAATCCCTAGTTAATTATTTTCAATATAAATTTCTATTATTATAGTTGTTATATATTTTTCATCTACTAGCTTGATTTTTCTACATTTTCTAGCATTCCAATAGTAATTAACAGTTTTTATAAGTTCGTAAATATGATTCAAAAACACCACAAATGGATAAATGCATATTTTTTGTACTTTTTATTCGTGACATTCGCAATAGTGGCAGAAAAGCATAAATTCCCATCCGCCATTTTGTTTTACAATATTTTTATGTTAAAATCATAATAAGCGTCTTAAAACCCCCCTAAGTACTCATTTTCATTAAAATGTTTAGTGTATTTTTAGTTTTTGTTTACTTGTTGTTTACTATGTAATTGAACCATTTCCGGACTTTTCAATTGATATAATTCTAGAGTTGAGACCTTCCTTAACAAGTTTTAAAAGGTTTTAAATCGGTTTATACTTTCTTACAATTGTTTACCTAGTTTCTTGTAACACACGACTATGAACTAGGTCATGTGGAAACTCATGAACTATGACCACCATATGACCTAATTCAAAGTTTATTAATCGTATAGTTCATTTGTCATAGTGAATTATATTACTATGATTTCATAATTCCAGTCCTCACACAGAGCCTTGACTTTCTAAATACACACCCACAGGAAGTATGTTTTAATTATAGTTAAACAGAATAATTTTCAGTATTTGAACAGGTCGTAGTAATTTCAATTTTATATAATAATGCAAAACTAAATACATTAATTTCCCTCAATGTTCTTTTTTGTTTAGACATTGTAATATAATGTTGCTCAGCGTGATTCTGACCACAACAAAATATTTGTTTCCTAACTAAATGAGTAACATAATTGTAAGTGAACTTACTTTGCATTGCCGTCATGAGAACCGAGGCAATGTGGAAATATTATTTTAATTAAATTATAGATGTGGGTAAAATGCTATTAAAATATGTTAACCAAACACTAAATCGACACAGAACTTCGAATTTAAGACACCCATTGTCAGTGTTTTTAGCTGATGGCATCACAGTCCGGATCTGACAAAATTCCTTTTCTAGCATTGATGTTGAAAAAGTTTTGCTATGATTTTTCATTTCTAAATTTAAAATATATACTAAGTAAGTTAGTTGACACCCAATACAAACACTCAGAACTCTGTATGTTGTTTCGTCACAACTATTTTACAGATTATTGAAATAAGTCTACTAAGAATTTATTTTTATACGTTTAAATATTAGTCATGAAATTATTTTTTTATGTCATTTCTCATAATTGGTTCTTTATTGGATGTTTTTATCTTTGAGTGTCTGTTGAACTTGGTTCCCGCACACAAGCTAACAGCCTGTGTGGGGACTTTTTCTTGTTTTGAATTATAAGTGACACTACCATAATGTATTTCAAATAAATAAAACTAGATAACTATTATTTATCAAGTTAGTTTCCCGCAAAGTGAGTGATTTATCGGACTCCATAATACTTACTGAACTAAATTACTGTATTTTGTAATTGGAATGTCCAAATATACAAGATAACGGATACAGAGAAGCCCACATCTTCACCCACTCGGCCAATCACAAGGATGACGGCAATGTGATGACATCACTAGTGGTCC
This sequence comes from Stictocephala bisonia, assembly GCA_035578905.1. Classification (NCBI taxonomy): domain Eukaryota; kingdom Metazoa; phylum Arthropoda; class Insecta; order Hemiptera; family Membracidae; genus Stictocephala; species Stictocephala bisonia. The sequence goes on along the minus strand of JAQJVL010000966.1, from coordinate 147,840 downwards.
ATATTTAGCCTATTGCATGCGCAAGTTGGACCCCGGTGCCCCACGTGTAAAAAGCATTCCAATGCCAACTCTTAAAACGGACAATAACTCCGAAATAGACATCAGTCAAAAAGAATCTGGATCTTTCCCAAATATCGTGGGCCACTTATATTCGTTTTACTTATTTAACAGCTGTGAGAGATAATTACTCCCGTCTTGTGAGCTAATGAGTTTGGAACACCGTTTGGCGTTACTATTGAGTCCCAGTGAGTTACTAAACATGAATACCACTTACCTTTCTAAATTCATCTAAGTCAAACTTCAAGTCCTAGTAAATTCAATTAATATTTGTGTTACGCATAAAAAAAGCACAACTGCAAGTGTCCATGCAAATTTCCTTCTTGTACAGCTGACTTCAGCTCTTCCAAATGTCACAAACATATAAACTCCGAATCAAGGACCACTGATTTGAAACAGAATGAGAAAAACCGTGTCTACAAATGTACAGAAATGGTCTTGAACTAAAAATCATTAAGTTATTTGTCTTCTAGAGTCGTACCAAGTTTACGTGTACAATTACTGTGCTCGCTAGGTATTAAAGGGTTGGTTATATTCCTTTAAACTTGTTTAGTACCTGCTAGAGGTAACTACACCTCTTCTTGTGGGCTAATGAGTTTGGAACATCGTTTGCTGGAAATGGAGAATTTTGTATTTGACCCGCGTAACAAGTGGAGCTAATACGATGGATTGCATGGATTAGAAAAACTTAATTGAACTATCGCTATTTGGTAGAAGCAAACTTTACATCGGACGAACGCCAAGCGTATCAGTTACACCAAACTGAACCTATTACCAGCAATACGACGTCTGCCCAATGGTTGCCATCGGCATGGGCACAACTAGAAAAGCCTGGGATGTACGTGTTGGATGGTGACCAAGATTCAGGTGTTGTCAAGGGAAGATAACTGAGTATTAGGATTCTCAGGCCAGTATTACGTGGTTCGAGTTCCACGTTAAGCTGAAGAAGGTCTCTTAGTTGCACAGACTATTGGGCTATTAATACACGGCCCTTTCTTAGTATAAGTCAATCTCAGTCGGTAACCAGATTACACTCATGTGATCATTCATACGTACAAGATGTGTCGGTGTCTCATGTATGAAGATTAATTACGTTAAATAATGTTGATCCGCCCGCTCACCCACACACGAACAGTGGTATTGACCCACCAGTGATTCTTGATGGTAAGTGCATTCCGGTACCTGAAACAGTAAGCGTGTTGGGGGGTCAAAGTCGATCCTAAGTTGAGTTTTCATTTTCATTTGCGATACATTTGTCAGAGAGTATTACATAGGCCGCGAGCTTTTCATAGACTGAAACATATTCTCCCGGAAGCTGCCAAGCTCGAATTAGTTAAGTCCATGATATTACCAGTCATTTATTACGCCCTCCCATCTTTTGGAAAACTTTTGACACTAGACGACAGAGTGATACTCATGAGATTGCAAAATAGAGCTTTGAGGTTTAGGGAGTTTGGACACATAACAAAGTATCGTGAGCAGGCCAAAGTCCAATCCCTTGAGAAACAATTCTTTGTTTAAAAAGTTTCAATAGTTTATAAAACTACATCATCAGGCTTACCTTGCCATCTAAAGAAAAAGTTCTTACCACGCAATGCGCTTAGGGGCTGCTGTGCCCGGCAGGAATGCTTTGCTTGAACTTCCAAGAGTGGAACGTCTGATTCAATAATAATGTGAACACAATAATTTGAAACTGGGAACCAAATTTTTTGGACTTGTGGACAACCTACACGTTATGGCTTTATGCGGAGTAATCGATGCAACTATAAAATGGGGTAGTTTTGTACAAATGTATTAGTTTCTGTATGATTCTGACATTTCTTAGAGATTACCTTTTGTTATTTCCAGTCAGTTAAGTGCCTTTATTTCAACTAAGCTAATTCTGAATGGTAATACCACACTGGCAATCGGGCAGGAGTGTCGATAAAAGTTCAATATTGTACAATTGAAATGGCAAACGTACGATAGTTTAGTTCACCCGACTTGGCAGTTGGCAAGCCTGCAATGAAATGTTATCAGGTGTTGGAGCCAAGTACTACGTGAGTCACACTTTTGGGAACTTTCCAGATCAGCTCCTCTCCAAATATACAACCTGTCTGGTTTTTGAAAATTAACATTTTCCTATCTCATTTTAAATTGTTCATTTTATGTTATAAAGGGTTAAGTCAAGTTTCAGTGGGCTATACACATTACAGTTTCACTCAAATAATAAAGGAGGATGTCTTATTACCTAATGTTGTTATAAAGTGTCATAACCTAAATTGCCATACAATGTATTTTATCTCATGAAATAAGTTTCAAAATTATTTTTGACACTCAAATCTATTTTTATATTGAACACCCTAAAAACCTGCACACCTCCGTAGACTTAAAAAAATTTAGTAAATATATTAAATCCATCAAGTATTAGTGTTGTTAACCGACCAAAAAAACTCATGATACGACGCTCGGTCATACTCTGTTACTGCTTAATCATTTTTACTATTTACTCAACTCACCTGAGGACTTTTAATAAAAATTAAATTGATTAAAAGAATGGCTATAAAACAATTGTCAGTATCTTTGCGCACGATGATTCAGAAGAAGGAATTTACTAAGTTTTAGCTCTGTTTTATTGTTGATTTCTAACAGTAAAATTGTGATTCCCTTTATATTAATATCGTAAAATAATATTTATTTACATAAAGAGTCCTGCAGCATACGAGGACTTGTCCTCGTATGTTGTCTTCTGGCGTTGTGTGATGATCATTCGGCACTTACTGTGTTAATTATATTAAGGACGATCAATATCTGCCAGTAAAAATATCACCTAGTATCTCGATAAATACAAATATCATATCGTGTTGGTTCACTTTCCACAAGAAATTGATTAACTTGTGCGATGAAAAACTAGATAAATAGTAAATGAAAACAACACGTCAAAGATAGACGAACATATGGCGTAGTTACAATTGGGTTAACTGTTTCTTTGTAAAAGACCAGCTGTACAGTGACAAACAAATTATTTCAGAGTGAAATTTAATTTAATTACTATGGTTTTAGGCTAGAACATAATATATATATATATATTAACACACTAGTTCTACAAATACAAAAACATACTGTCAAGTAACGTAGACACATCTGCCCGCCAGATCTGTTCTTCAGCCTTGGGAGAAACGCGCAGAACCTTTCTTGCTAATACTTGACCTCACATACTTGTTGTCTTGGTTATATTGGGCCTGGTGTTTGTAAACCACTCACTTCCATTCAAACAAACACTGAACATGCAGATCGTTGCTGCGTAATTTTACCACACTAAATGTTTATGGCAGTATAATATTAACATAGTAGCGAAGCTCAGCCAAGTTTTACTTGCCAACGAAACGATCCTAGCGGTGGTACAGCAAATAAACGATTTAATTTTAATATTTGCACTCAATTAATTGTATTGCAACAAGTAAACTGCCATGCTATCTAGCGGACAGATGCCGTAGCACCGCGATACGACCACTAGAATCGCTAGCGTCGAGCAGTTGGCATTTTTATCTCGCTTTGCGACTGTGTAAAATAGAGTTTGTGTTTATTTTTTATTATTATTGTTTTCAGTATACATTCACTCGTAACTGAACAAAATAGTTTTGATTAAATATTTTGTTTTCACGGGTTTTAAATTATCTTAAATATTACAGTGCCAAATTGAAGTTAACCATAAATAAATGTAACATGTACACTCTCTACGTACTGATGACAAAAGTTGCATCACTTCACTTTTAAAACATTAGTTTGAACTAAGCTTTTAGTACTAAATATTTACCTGATACGTGATGTAGTGTGAGTAGACCTACAAATCTTAAGGGTGTTCGAAAAAAATTGTTTTTGATTTTTTTTTTTTTTTTTTTTTTAATAAAATTTTTTGTTTTGTTACAAGTAATAGGTGTGTTGAGGGAAAAATTAAAAACAAATTTTACGGAGATGTGGCTACCTAAAGTGGCTAATTTGGCCTTTCTTAGTTCCTAACTCATTAACAAACCGTGCGATATATTTTATTCAAATTTTTAAAATATAAAGGACAAATGGTACTAACAAACCTAGAGTAAATTAAAACTAATAATAAAATTATATTTTTTAAAGTGTATCCAATTATTATTTGATAAATGACGTCTGTACGAATTTAGAGTTGAAGTTAGTTCGAGTATCTTTGGCCGAAAAAGTATATTTATAATAAATACAATCTTTATTGATAAAGTTTACAATAAATTAGAGAGTTATTTCCGGTTGTGCTCCGGACACGCAGCAAGTGTGCTGCTGTGGCGACAGTGGCAGCCAAACGTTGAACTAACTTCCATCCAGCGCCAAGCTGAGCCGGTCGGACGAACACCCTTAAACTTATTTCTTTATCGTAACGCTAACAAGACGCTAATTTTAATAATTTTGCTTGGTAATTTAACATTTTTTCAACTGTATACTGCTTAACCCCCAAAACAGGACGTTTTCTGAAACACAGTATTGAATTTCACTAAAATTACTTGTTGAATTTATAATAAGGTTAATTTTGTACATCAGTGAGCTTGTCTCACTCACTTCCTCACCGAACAGTGCTGCTTAAAGTAATATTGAGAACATAAAATATAATATTTGTTGAATATAAATCATACTTATGCGTATGTACGCATGCATATAAATTAGTCTTACATCAATGTAGTGTTGATATAAGATAAGAAAGGTTGTTGCTGAATGGTGAGAAGGTCCTGTTCTAGAAGGACAACATGAGTTGTTGCACTCATGAGAATCACATCTACATACTCTCTGGGACTAGGATAGTTTGTAGTTGATAAAATGATTGTGAACTGTAACTTCCTGCTGCCAGGAATAAAGGAAAGAGTCGTTGCTGTAACAAAAAGACGGGCTCTTGGAAAATATTTTTGAAAACAATGATACGTTTAGAACATCCATCTGAAATGGACCTTAGCGAAGAATTGATTTTGGGATGCGTTGGAAGCAGGCTGATCCTGTAGTAGACAACACTTGGTTGACTCAAGAGGCATAGAATTCTCTCTTCAGGTAACCAAATTCCTTCTGAAGACAGCAGGGAAACAGTTGTGGATAGCGAAAACGAATAGCATGCAATAACGAATGCAATAATTCCTTTATTATTATATCATTATTAAAGGATAATTTAAAGCAGTATTCCTTTTGGCAGGTTTTTTTACATTTATCCAGACAGGTTAGTTAGTGAAATGGTAAACTAACTTAATACCAAACACTTACGGAGTATACATGTATATATTACATGGCTTTCAAAGCCAGCTACCAAAACTATATGGAGGGAGAACCCTTTAACACATTTTGTCGGCACTGGTGGCGGAGTGCTGTAATCCAGCTACATGGGGACAAAGTGTTTGGGAGATTGTAGGCGATAGGCTGTATGCTCGGTCCTCTTAATACCGACATGGCGTCCGCTTGGTGGTTGCTATCGGCGTGGACACTACTAGATAAGTCTGGGGTGTCTATGTTGGGTGGTAATCATTGTGCGGATGTTGTGTGGGGGAGATAATTGAGTATCAGGCTTGTCAATTAGCTGAAAATCAGACCAGCACTACGTGGTTCGGATTCCACGTAAAGCTGTAGGTCCCTTAGTTGCCCTGGCTGTTGGGCTATTAATAAATTGCCCTTTCTGAGGAACAGTTGAACTCAGTTAGTAACCAGACTACACTCATCCTACACTCATAAAACCATTCATATTCGCCTTAAAATACGCACAACGTTGTGTCGGCGTCTCATATATAAGAATAAGAATAAGCTCAGCTGCTTTAACAGGTATTTGGTGATATCTGTTGAAAATATTGAGAACTAGTTGTAGCTGAGCTGCTACAACATGCAAGAAAAGCTCTGTGAATATGGTTGGCTGTTTCTTCAACAACAACAAAATACAACTGTTTCCTGTGTGTTAGGCTGGTTCCTAGACAACAGACCGTTTGGCTTGTTTTCAATCACCTATTGTTTTGATATAATTGTTGGTATTCATAAATAAAAATCTTATCATGATTTAATAATCTTTGAAATTGGTAAGAACATTTCATTTATTACATTCATAAAATCTTAGTATTGTCTATGTTGCAGCTGGGCAGTAAGAAGTGAGGTTAGGCTATTACTGGCCATGTAGCTCAGATGCAACATCAAGCAGTAAAATACTGGTTAGTAAAATAGTTCCTGAATATATATGTTATAATATTAAATAATATAATAATAGAGAAATAATATGTGATTGATATGGTAAAATCTGTATGAGTTGTACTATTTCAGCATCATTTTTAGTAAATTATGATTATCGTCTTATATGACAGATGTGCATGGTGCGGGAAATCCTCTTAGTGTTTTGTACATGTAGATACAGTAAATTATATATTCATGAAAATACTTCTAACATGTTTTTTAATATTATTTGGATGATTTCAGGAAAAATGAGTGGGACTCGTCATAAAGAACGGATTGAAGATGACACAATTTTAACGAGACAACATCACCTCACTCAAAAGGAATTCCGAATTGATTTAGCAAGAAGTTTATGTATGTTGGGCTTTCATGGTGAAAAAAGAGGTAGGCCCTCCAACACTCCTGAAGAATCAGCTAATAGTCCACAGTTGCCTCAATACCAAAGATTCAAATTACCCCAAACACACCAAAAGAAGAGATACAGAGTAGAGCCGAATATTAGCCCAATTAGGAAAAACAACGGAACAGATGCAAATCAAAGGATTGTAAAGGATTCATATTTTATGTAAAATGCTCAAAATGTAATTTAAACTTATGTTGTACTTCTACAAAAAACTTGTTTGCCCGTTTTCATACTTGTTAATAAAATGAATGTTATATAACTAATGTGTTTTTTACAACCAGTTATTGCATAATGTAGATAAACTGCAACATCATTTTAAAATGTAATTAAAAATCTTTGGGTTCTCATAGAATTTAAAAAAAATTGTTCAGTTATTTATGAACCTAATTATATACAATATATATGTATATATATTTTTTTATATGGAAATACAAAAAGGCATGCATTAAAGGTAAAAAAAACAGACCAAATACAATAGAGTATCTAAATTAAATAGAATCCAAACAAAGATGATTGAGTATTGATCTCTGCTGTCAGAAAGCTAAATCCAGGTTTCTTAACCAATCAATACATGCTTCTCCGATTGATTAAAGACCAGATAATCTTCCCTTTTAGAATATCCCACTTATATTTACAGAAGTTGCAGTTTCCCAAACTCGTGTGAAAGCAACTCAACACTGTTCATTCCTTACGAGTAAAGCACATCCACCAATGACGGTCACAGGGTCTGATACCAGAAACTTGTTTCGACCGTCAAACATATCCCATGTTATCGCCCAGTTGGTTTTAGGCAAAAATACGTTTGAGATTAAATGGGAGGCTAGTCGATATTTGTCACCCTGCATGTTGTGGGATATCTTGCAAAACTATTCGGAGTATATTGGATCTTTTTGAACTCTCTGAGAAGTGCCTCTTTACGTCTTACATCCGAAGGAACTATGTTGCACAGCACTGAAAGCCATGATAGAGAGGTTGCAAAAAGGGAACCACTAACAGCCCTGTTTTATTTGGACACCAATCTGTCATACATGTTTACTGTTAAGACACACGGGAGCTTAATATTCAGCAGTGGAGTAAACGAGGGACAAAGCTGTATCAAGGGGGGATGATGTTGATCGCTTCTGCATCAATGATGATTCCAATAATCAATAACTTTTATACCCGAGCTGTACGTGTCCCCTGAATGGGACTGAACTAAACGATTTTGGTAGCTGAAGTTTCACTTGTGCGATCTCCCAGTCATGCTAGTTGTCAACTGATGGAGTGAAGATCTTGGTATGAGGATAGCCAAGTTTAGTAACTGAATCAGAAACGCCATTGAGTGGGAAGAGGTTTGTGAAAATGAAATTACGATAAGGTACTCGGGTGCTGAACTAATAAAATTAGACAAATAACATAAAATCCTCAAATGTAACTCAAATTTAAATAAATAAAGCCTTTATTTTCAAACGCTCTTCAGTTTACTTCTGTTTTTCAAGACAACTCAAGTCATACATATGATACAAGACTTAACTAAACTAATTTCTTTAAAGTGCCTTTAATGTTTCAAAACTCAGAGATTTTACACTCGAAGGTAGGGTATTGTACGATTGTGGTTCAAAGTACGAGAACTGTTTGTTTCCTGACAGACGTTCCACTCTTGGCAGTTCAAGCAAAGCATCCTGCCGGGTACAGCATCCCCTAAGCGCATTGCGTGGTAAGAAGTTTTGCTTTAGATGGCAAGGTAAGCCTGATGATGTAGTTTTATAAACTATTGAAACTGTTTAAACAAAGAATTGTTTCTCAAGGGATTGGACTTTGGCCTGGTCACGATACTTTGTTATGTGTCCAAACTTCCCTAAACCTCAAAGCTCTATTTTGCAATCTCATGAGTATCACTCTGCTGTCCAGTGTCAAAAGTTTTCCAAAAGATGGGAGGGCGTAATAAATGACTGGTAATATCATGGACTTAACTAATTCGAGCTTGGCAGCTTCCGGGAGAATATGTTTCAGTCTATGAAAAGCTCGCGGCCTATATAATACTCTCTGAAAAATGTACCTCACGTGAAAATGAAAACTCAACTTAGAATCGACTTTGACCCCCCAACACGCTTACTGTTTCAGATACCGGAATACTCTTACCATCAAGAATCACCATTCTATTGAGTTTGTTCGTGGGTTGTAAGGAATGAAGTGGGAGTACCGAGCAATTTTCGGAATTGAACTAAGGACTATGACTATTTGACCATTCTTTTATTATATCAACTACCTCACTAGAATCATGAGGAGGGCAGTCATCAGCATAGAAGTGTATAGAGCGGAATTTCATTTCTTTCTCGAGTACATGTATACAACAGGAACAGGATAAGTCCAAGGCAAGTTTTCCATCTTTATGGTTTTAAGCTACTATAAGATATTATTCATTGTTTAGAGGTAACAAAAACTAGTAACAACCAATTAGTATCAGTGGTAGTTTACCTTATGAATCGATAAAGTGCCTCAGTTCCTCATTCAAGTAGTAGTCCTTCCCTACGATATCATGGCACTCAAAATTCAACAATGAGCTTAAATGAGTCAATGGTTAAATGAGGTTTTATACAAAAGAGTATCTCCAGAACCAGATTATTCATAAAGATGAAAACCGTTATGAGAAATTAAGCTTAGTGGGAAACTGCACTGAACTAGAACCAGCGGTACTCATAACGTTTCAAGTTTTGGGAGAAGTAGTTTAGTGGCAACAAGTCCGATAAATATCCAAATCATTTTGATTATGATCGAAATTCAGTTTTCTCACTAGTTCATGTATCTTCATAACCATGATTTACTATCAGGCCAACTTTACTATTCTGCGAATTCACCAAACCGTGTTCAAGAATTTATACAAATAGGCCAACCTATCAATCAGTGCACTCCAACAACTGGATGTTGACCCAATATAAAAACTGTTGCGTCATATGCGTCCTGAAATACCCGTGCGACGTTGCCAAATCCGCTCGCTCTTCGCTAGCGGCGTTCCCTACAGATTAACGATACTTTGGCGATCCATGACTCGTAATAATTCTTGTTTTTCGGCCTTGCCTCGGCCCACTTTCATATGACATGTTTAGGCCAAAGAAATATATTCAACTATTTTTAATACATTTGATTTTTTATATTCGTTAACGGGTTACAGTTGATTTTTATGTTTGCGTTTTAGTTGCGGTAAAATAACTTGAACTATTTCACTAATTTTAAATGAAAAATCAAAAATATATCATTCGTGGGCTAAAATATCTAAATTTACGGTTTTCACAATAACGACACATACAAATTAATTTATTCACAAAGTGATATAAATAATAACACATAAAAACTTCTGTATTCTATATAACAAACCAGAACAATAAACATTTATTACATTTACTTGCACGTTTACATTAAGTAGTACATTCGACCATGCAGACTACATTCAGGAATTACGAGTGGAATTTTGTCAAATATTTTTGTCGTATGTTCATTTGAAAATAAATTATACTAACAGCAAATCAACTGACTTTTATTTGGTCATATAATTTGATCCTCAAACCATTCTGAACTTCTTTGACTCTTCACTTTGACATTTTCCGGGATTGGAACAAACTTCCCAGCTCCACTTGATTGTACCTTTTAGCCATAGCAGCCTTGCTGAGAAATTTCCTTCTGTTCTGGCCGGACGAGGCTACTTCGCTGACTTTTATAGGGAGGCTCTAGTTCTTCACTCCTGAATGGTTAAGAAAGCCCCTCAACATGAACCGCTTCTGCTTACAAAAAGAAACATGTAAGACCGTGCAAACTTGCGTAGGTTGAATGAATATACAATTATACATGTTATGATTAGATTGCATAATGGGCTTCTGAAGTTCGGTGACCACAGAAGGCTACTTACTTGGCACCACAAGTGATATACTTCAGTTTTGGGATGATGACATTGCAATAATCACCCACCTACTCAACCAACACATATGGCGGTAATGATCCATCTACCCATCGATGTAAGTGCAGTGGTAATAACAATCCCGCGCAACGATGCAAGTGCTGTGGTAATGACAATCCAGTCCATCGATGCAAGTGCAGTGGTAATGACAATCCCACCCACCGATGCAAGTGCAGTGATAATGACAGGCTCACCTACCGATGCAAGTGCAGTGGTAATGAAAATCCCAACCACCGATGCAAGTGCAGTGGTAATGACAATCCCACCAACCGATGCAAGTGCAGTGGTAATGACAATCCCACCCACCAATGGATTGTGATTGGCAATAACAATCCGACCCACCGATGGAAGTGCAGTGGTAATGACAATCCCACCAACCGATGCAAGTGCAGTGGTAATGACAATCCCACCAACCAATGGATTGTGATTGGTAATAACAATCCCACCCACCGATGGAAGTGCAGTGGTAATGACAATCCCACCCACCGATGCAATTGCAGTGGTAATGACAATCCCACCCACCAATGGAAGTGCAGTGGTAATGACTATCTCGCCCACCAATGCAAGTGCAGTGGTAATAAAAATCCCACCCACCAATGCAAGTGCAGTGGTAATAACAATCCCACCCACCGATGCAAGTGCAGTGGCAATGACAATCCCGCCCACCAATGCAAGTGCAGTGGTAATAACAATCCCACCCACCGATGCAAGTGCAGTGGTAATAACAATCCCACCCACCGATGCAAGTGCAGTGGTAATGACAATCCTACCCACCGATGCAAGTGCCGTGGTGTAATGACAATCCCACCCACCGATGCAAGTGCAGTGGTAATAACAATCCCACCCACCGATGCAAGTGCAGTGGTAATGACAATCCTACCCACCGATGCAAGTGCCGTGGTGTAATGACAATCCCACCCACCGATGCAAGTGCAGTGGTAATAACAATCCCACCCACCGATGCAAGTGCAGTGGTAATGACAATCCCACCCACCAATGCAAGTGCAGTGGTAATGACAATCCCACCCACCGATGCAAGTGTAGAGGTAATGACAATCCCACCCACCGATGCAAGTGCAGTGGTAATGACAATCCCACCCACCAATGCAAGTGCAGTGGTAATAACAATCCCACCCACCGATGCAAGTGTAGTGGTAATGAAAATCCCGCCCAACGATGCAAGTGCAGTGGTAATGACAATCCCACTCACCAATGCAAGTGCAGTGGTAATGACAATCCCACCCACCAATGCAAGTGCAGTGGTAATAACAATTCCGCCCAATGATGCAAGTGTAGTGGTAATGACAATCCCGCCCAACGATGCAAGTGCAGTGGTAATGACAATCCCACCCACCGATGCAAGTGCAGTGGTAATGACAATCCCACCCACCGATGCAAGTGTAGTGGTAATGACAATCCCGCCCAACGATGCAAGTGCAGTGGTAATGACAATCGCACCCACCAATGCAAGTGCAGTAGTAATGACAATCCCACCCACCGATGCAAGTGTAGTGGTAATGACAATCCCACCCACCGATGCAAGTGCAGTGGTAATGACAATCCCACCTACCGATGCAAGTGCAGTGGTAATGACAATCCCACCTACCGATGCAAGTGCAGTGGTAATGACAATCCCACCCACCGATGCAAGTGCAGTGGTAATAAGAATACCTCCCACCGATGCAAGTGCAGTGGTAATGACAATCCAACCCAACAATGCAAGTGCAGTGGTAATGTTAATCCCACCCACCGATGTAAGTGCATTGGTAATAACAATCCCACTCACCGATGAAAGTGCAATGGTAATAAGAATACCTCCCACCGATGCAAGTGCAGTGGTAATGACAATCCAACCCAACAATGCAAGTGCAGTGGTAATGACAATCCCACCCACCGATGCAAGTGCAGTGGTAATGACAATCCCGCCCACCAATGCAAGTGCAGTTGTAATAACAATCCCACCCACCGATGCAAGTGCAGTGGTAATAACAATACCCCCACCGATGCAAGTGTAGTGGTAATGACAATCTAACCCACTGATGCAAGTGCAGTGGTAATGACAATCCCGCCCACCGATGCAAGTGTAGTGGTAATGACAATCCCGCCCAACGATGCAAGTGTAGTGGTAATGTTAATCCCACCCACCGATGTAAGTGCAGTGGTAATAACAATCCCACCCACCGACGCAAGTGCAGTGGTAATGACAATCCCACCCACCGATGCAAGTGCAGTGGTAATGACAATCCCACCCACCGATGCAAGTGCAATGGTAATGACAATCCCACCTACCGATGCAAGTGCAGTGGTAATGACAATCCCACCCACCGATGCAAGTGCAGTGGTAATGACAATCCCACCCACCGATGCAAGTGCAGTGGTAATGACAATCCCACCCACCGATGCAAGTGCAATGGTAATGACAATCCCACCTACCGATGCAAGTGCAATGGTAATGACAATCCCACCCACCGATGCAAGTGCAATGGTAATGACAATCCCACCCACCGATGCAAGTGCAATGGTAATGACAATCCCACCCACCGATGCAAGTGCAGTGGTAATGACAAGCCCACCTACCGATGCAAGTGCAGTGGTAATGACAATCCCACCTACCGATGCAAGTGCAGTGGTAATGACAATCCCACCCACCGATGCAAGTTTAGTGGTAATAACAATCCCACCTACCGATGCAAGTGCAATGGTAATGACAATCCCACCCACCGATGCAAGTGCAATAGTAATGACAATCCCACCCACCGATGCAAGTGCAATGGTAATGACAATCCCACCCACCGATGCAAGTGCAATGGTAATGACAATCCCACCTACCGATGCAAGTGCAATGGTAATGACAATCCCACCCACCGATGCAAGTGCAGTGGTAATGACAATCCCACCTACCGATGCAAGTGCAGTGGTAATGACAATCCCACCCACCGATGCAAGTTTAGTGGTAATAACAATCCCGCCCACCGATGCAAGTGTAGTGGTAATGTGAATCCCACCTACCGATGCAAGTGCAGTGGTAATGACAATCCCACCCACCGATGCAAGTGTAGTGGTAATAACAATCCCGCCCAACGATGCAAGTGTAATGGTAATGTTAATACCACCCACCGATGCAAGTGCAGTGGTAATGACTTTCCCACCCACCGATGCAAGTGCAGTGGTAATGACAATCCCACCCACGGACGCAAGTGCAGTGGTAATGACAATCCCACCAACCGATGCAAGTGCAGTGGTAATGACAAGCCCACCTACCGATGCAAGTGCAGTGGTAATGACAATCCCACCCACCGATGCAAGTGCAGTGGTAATGACAATCCCACCCACCGATGGATTGTGATTGATAATAACAATCCCACCCACCGATGCAATTGGAGTGGTAATGACAATCCCACCCACCGATGCAAGTGCAGTGGTAATGACAATCCCACCCACCGATGCAAGTGCAGTGGTAATGACAATCCCACTCACCGATGCAAGTGCAGTGGTAATGACAATCCCACCCACTGATGCAAGTGCAGTGGTATGACAAGCCCACCTACCGATGCAAGTGCAGTGGTAATTACAATCCCGCCCAACGATGCAAGTGTAGTGGTAATGTTAATCCCACCCACCGATGCAAGTGTAGTGGTAATGACAATCCCACCCAACGATGCAAGTGCATTGGTAATGACAATCCCGCCCACCGATGCAAGTGCAGTGGTAATGACAATCCCGCCCACCAATGCAAGTGCAGAGGTTATAACAATACCTCCCACCAATGCAAGTGTAGTGGTAATGTTAATCCCACCCACTGATACAAGTGTAGTGGTAATGACAATACCGCCCACCGATGCAAGTGTAGTGGTAATGTTAATCCCACCCACCGATGCAAGTGTAGTGGTAATGACAATCCCGCCCAACGATGCAAGTGCATTGGTAATGTTAATCCCACCCACCGATGTAAGTGCACTGGTAATAACAATCCCACCCACCGATGCAAGTGCAGAGGTAATAACAATCCCACCTACCGATGCAAGTGCAGAGGTAATAACAATCCCGCCCAAAGATGCAAGTGCATTGGTAATGTTAATCCCACCCACCGATGTAAGTGCACTGGTAATAACAATCCCACCCACCGATGCAAGTGCAGAGGTAATGACAATACCGCCCACCGATGCAAGTGTAGTGGTAATGACAATCCCGCCCAACGATGCAAGTGCAGTGGTAATGACAATCCCACCCACCGATGCAAGTGTAGTGGTAATGACAATCCCGCCCAACGATGCAAGTGCAGTGGTAATGACAATCGCACCCACCAATGCAAGTGCAGTGGTAATGACAATCCCACCCACCGATGCAAGTGTAGTGGTAATGACAATCCCACCCACCGATGCAAGTGCAGTGGTAATGACAATCCCACCTACCGATGCAAGTGCAGTGGTAATGACAATCCCACCCACCGATGCAAGTGCAGTGGTAATAAGAATACCTCCCTCCGATGCAAGTGCAGTGGTAATGACAATCCAACCCAACAATGCAAGTGCAGTGGTAATGTTAATCCCACCCACCGATGTAAGTGCATTGGTAATAACAATCCCACTCACCGATGAAAGTGCAATGGTAATAAGAATACCTCCCACCGATGCAAGTGTAGTGGTAATGACAATCTAACCCACTGATGCAAGTGCAGTGGTAATGACAATCCCGCCCACCGATGCAAGTGTAGTGGTAATGACAATCCCGCCCAACGATGCAAGTGTAGTGGTAATGTTAATTCCACCCACCGATGTAAGTGCAGTGGTAATAACAATCCCACCCACCGATGCAAGTGCAGTGGTAATGACAATCCCACCCACCGATGCAAGTGCAGTGGTAATGACAATCCCACCCACCGATGCAAGTGCAATGGTAATGACAATCCCACCTACCGATGCAAGTGCAGTGGTAATGACAATCCCACCCACCGATGCAAGTGCAATGGTAATGACAATCCCACCCACCGATGCAAGTGCAGTGGTAATGACAATCCCACCCACCGATGCAAGTGCAGTGGTAATGACAATCCCGCCCACCAATGCAAGTGCAGTGGTAATGACAATCCCGCCCACCGATGCAAGTGCAATGGTAATGACAATCCCACCCACCGATGCAAGTGCAATGGTAATGACAATCCCACCCACCGATGCAAGTGCAATGGTAATGACAATCCCACCCACCGATGCAAGTGCAGTGGTAATGACAAGCCCAACTACCGATGCAAGTGCAGTGGTAATGACAATCCCACCTACCGATGCAAGTGCAGTGGTAATGACAATCCCACCCACCGATGCAAGTTTAGTGGTAATAACAATCCCACCTACCGATGCAAGTGCAATGGTAATGACAATCCCACCCACCGATGCAAGTGCAATGGTAATGACAATCCCACCCACCGATGCAAGTGCAATGGTAATGACAATCCCACCCACCGATGCAAGTGCAGTGGTAATGACAATCCCACCTACCGATGCAAGTGCAATGGTAATGACAATCCCACCCACCGATGCAAGTGCAGTGGTAATGACAATCCCACCTACCGATGCAAGTGCAGTGGTAATGACAATCCCACCCACCGATGCAAGTTTAGTGGTAATAACAATCCCGCCCAACGATGCAAGTGTAGTGGTAATGTTAATCCCACCTACCGATGCAAGTGCAGTGGTAATGACAATCCCACCCACCGATGCAAGTGTAGTGGTAATAACAATGCCGCCCAACGATGCAAGTGTAATGGTAATGTTAATACCACCCACCGATGCAAGTGCAGTGGTAATGACTTTCCCACCCACCGATGCAAGTGCAGTGGTAATGACAATCCCACCCACTGATGCAAGTGCAGTGGTATGACAAGCCCACCTACCGATGCAAGTGCAGTGGTAATTACAATCCCGCCCAACGATGCAAGTGTAGTGGTAATGTTAATCCCACCCACCGATGCAAGTGCAGTGGTAATGACAATCCCACTCACCGATGCAAGTGCAGTGGTAATGACAATCCCACTTACTGATGCAAGTGCAGTGGTATGACAAGCCCACCTACCGATGCAAGTGCAGTGGTAATTACAATCCCGCCCAACGATGCAAGTGTAGTGGTAATGTTAATCCCACCCACCGATGCAAGTGCAGTGGTAATGACAATCCCACCCACCGATGCAAGTGCAGTGGTAATGACAATCCCACTCACCGATGCAAGTGCAGTGGTAATGACAATCCCACCCACTGATGCAAGTGCAGTTGTAATGACAAGCCCATCTACCGATGCAAGTGCAGTGGTAATTACAATCCCGCCCAACGATGCAAGTGTAGTGGTAATGTTAATCCCACCAATTGATGCAAGTGCAGTGGTAATGACAAGCCCACCTACCGATGCAAGTGCAGTGGTAATGACAATCCCACCCACCGATGCAAGTGCAGTGGTAATGACAATCCCACCCACCGATGAATTGTGATTGGTAATAACAATCCCACCCACCGATGCAATTGGAGTGGTAATGACAATCCCACCCACCGATGCAAGTGCAGTGGTAATGACAATCCCACCCACCGATGCAAGTGCAGTGGTAATGACAATCCCACTCACCGATTCAAGTGCAGTGGTAATGACAATCCCACCCACCGATGCAAGTGCAGTGGTAATGACAAGCCCACCTACCGATGCAAGTGCAGTGGTAATTACAATCCCGTCCAACGATGCAAGTGTAGTGGTAATGTTAATCCCACCCACCGATGCAAGTGCAGTGGTAATGACAATCCCACCCACCGATGCAAGTGCAGTGGTAATGACAATCCTACCCACCGATGCAAGTGCAGTGGTAATGACAATCCCTCCCACTGATGCAAGTGCAGTGGTAATGATAAGCCCACCTACCGATGCAAGTGCAGTGGTAATGATAATCCCGCCCACCAATGCAAGTGTAGTGGTAATGTTAATCCCGCCCAACGATCCAAGTGCAGTGGTAATAACAATCTCACCCACCGATGCAAGTGAAGTGGTAATGACTATTCCACCCACCGATGCAAGTGCAGTGGTAATGACAAATCCGCCCACCGATCCAAGTGCAGTGGTAATGACTATTCCACCCACCGATGCAAGTGCAGTGGTAATGACAATTCCGCCCACCGATCCAAGTGCAGTGGTAATGACTATTCTACCCACCGATCCAAGTGCAGTGGTAGTAACAATCTCACCCACCGATGCAAGTGAAGTGGTAATGACTATTCTACCCATCGATGCAAGTGCAGGGGTAATAACAATCCCTCCCAGCAATACACATATGGTAGTAATGAACTACAGTGGATGGTAAAGTTCCGGTGGTAGTTTATAGTAATAATACATTATAAAAGGCGTTTATCCGAGTCAACTGGTCAATTTTTACTTTATATGTCTATTGCCTTCTTGAAATCTTAACAATTTGCATACTGGAAAGTAATGAATTCACAAACAGCTGGTATTCATCAAGTTTGAAGAATCTGTAAGCTCTGCGTATTTATTATCTATAGACTTCCTAAAGGACACTACAGTCTGAGTCCATATTGGCATAGAGCAATATATTTTTTGCTATAGGTGTTGTTTGTTTTTTCATAATATTTCGATTCAGGACAGCCCCTAATATGAGTTTTTTCCTTTTCATCTTTTGGAATAAAAATACTACATGATATGTTGACTTAAGAGGGAAGAATCAATTAACACTCAAAACTCTTTACCGTATGCGAGAAGGTATCTGTGTTAAGTGTTATATAAAAACATGCTTAGGGTTTTTACAGTCCTAATTATTATTACCGTTAGCTTCTGGTCACATTTCGAATCTCATTTTTAAAATCTTTAAATCTCTGTTATAGCTAGCTTCTATGGTGTTGAAATATACGAGGAGGAAAGATCCTGCTAAATGTAAACAATATTTAGCCACGGCTATATTATTACATATCTCACATTACGGAGCTCCAACGGCTTATGTTTGTACGGTCTACAGTGCCATGCAGTGTTAAGTGTTAGCATCTTCTATGGTAGAGACATGTAATAGCAAGTGAGTGCCTGCTATTTGTAAACGCAATTTAGCTACGGCTCTATTATTACATATCTCACATTACGGAGCTCCAACGGCTTATGTTTGTACGGTCTACAGTGCCATGCAGTGTTAAGTGTTAGCATCTTCTATGGTAGAGACATGTAATAGCAAGTGAGTGCCTGCTATTTGTAAACGCAATTTAGCTACGGCTCTATTATTACATATCTCACATTACGGAGCTCCAACGGCTTATGTTTGTACGGTCTACAGTGCCATGCAGTGTTAAGTGTTAGCATCTTCTATGGTAGAGACGTGTAATAGCAAGTGAGTGCCTGCTATTTGTAAACGCAATTTAGCTACGGCTCTATTATTGCATATCCTTCACATTACGGCGCTCCAACGATATATTTATACGGTCAATAGTACCATGCAGTGTTAAGTATTAGCATTTTCTATGGTAATGACATGTAATAGCAAGTGAGTGCCTGCTATTTGTAAACGCAATTAACTACGGCTCTATTATTGCATATCCTTCACATTACGGCGCTCCAACGATATTTTTATACGGTCAATAGTACCATGCAGTGTTAAGTGTTAGCATTTTCTATGGTAATGACATGTAATAGGAAGTGAGTGCCTGCTATTTGTAAACGCAATTTAGCTACGGCTCTATTATTGCATATCCTTCACATTACGGCGCTCCAACGATATTTTTATACGGTCAATAGTACCATGCAGTGTTAAGTATTAGCATTTTCTATGGTAATGACATGTAATAGGAAGTGAGTGCCTGCTATTTGTAAACGCAATTTAGCTACGGCTCTATTATTTTATATCCTTCATATTACGGCGCTCCAACGATATTTTTATACGGTCAATAGTACCATGCAGTGTTAAGTATTAGCATTTTCTATGGTAATGACATGTAATAGGAAGTGAGTGCCTGCTATTTGTAAACGCAATTTAGCTACGGCTCTATTATTGCATATCCTTCACATTACGGCACTCCAACGATATTTTTATACGGTCTACAGTGCCATGCAGTGTTAAGTGTTAGCATCTTCTATGGTAGAGACATGTAATAGGAAGTGAGTGCCTGCTATTTGTAAACGCAATTTAGCTACGGCTCTATTATTTTATATCCTTCACATTACGGCGCTCCAACGATATTTTTATACGGTCTACAGTGCCATGCAGTGTTAAGTGTTAGCATCTTCTATGGTAGAGACGTGTAATAGCAAGTGAGTGCCTGCTATTTGTAAACGCAATTTAGCTACGGCTCTATTATTGCATATCCTTCACATTACGGCACTCCAACGACTAATGTTGGTACGGTCAACAGTGTCATGCACCTACTATGGTGTTATACGTTTAAGGGAGGGGGGCACCTGTTATATGTAACTTTGAACTTTATTTAGTTACCGCTTTGAACTTTGAACAAAACGTCTGGTAAATGATATTTACAAAAGTTCCGTCCGGGCAGATGATGGTAAATAAGCACTTCCAGACCAGAGATACTTACAAAGGTAATTGATCAACATAATATTTGTATATTTTTATTTAACTGGATTATATATATATATATATATATATATATATATATTTTTTTTTTTTTTGTCATACGTTATTATTGTACTGACGTTTTCCAACACGTGATATGCCTACAAAAAATAGTTTCATAACTGTGGAAGATATGCACAACGCTGCTTAAGTTATCTGAAATCCATCTTATTTAATTGGAATCATCAATTTCATCTAACATTAACTACCTACTTTTTTTGAACCAATCCCACTTAAGTCAATCATCAGTCACATTGTTACGTTTAATTGGGCGATAATTTACCTTAATTAAGTTAGTTAGCATATTGTAGGTCCAACGCAAAGCATTATGTACCCATTTTCTTCCTCAAACGTATGTATTAGATTAATAGTATAATCCATCTCAGGTATTAACACTTTCATAATTGCATAATTATTTATAAACACTTATTGATTATAAATCAATCAGTGCTGTTTATATCAGATGGATAATGAAATATAAAATGCGAAACATTTAAAAATAGCAATCCCTACATTGTAATCCCTACCGAATACAATCTTTGTTGGTAACAAAGACTAAATTCGCTCACACTCACCATAATCATTGATAATTTATACTATATAATACCATCATGATCTGCGTGTCAATACCACTGTACGTGTATGGTTGGGTGGGTCAGTTACCACTATACGTGTATGGTTGGGTGGGCCAATACCACTGTACGTGTATGGTTGGGTGGGTCAATACCACTGTACGTGTATGGTTGGGTGGGTCAATACCACTGTACGTGTATGGTTGGGTGGGTCAATACCACTGTACGTGTATGGTTGGGTGGGTCAATACCACTGTACGTGTCTGGTCGGGTGGGTCACTACCATTCTACGTGTAGGGGCGGGTGGGTCAATACCAATGTACGTGTAGGGGTGGGTGGGTCAATACCACTGTACGTGTATGGTCGGGTGGGTCAGTACCATTCTACGTGTAGGGGCGGGTGGGTCAATACCAATGTACGTGTAGGGGCGGGTGGGTCAATACCACTGAACGTGTATGGTCGGGTGGGTCAGTACCATTCTACGTGTAGGGGTGGGTGGGTCAATACCAATGTACGTGTAGGGGTGGGTGGGTCAATACCACTAAACGTGTTGGGGTGGGTGGGCCAATACCACTGTACGTGTATGGTTGGGTGGGTCACGTACCACTATACGTGTATGGTCGGGTGGGTCAATACCACTGTACGTGTATGGTCGGGTGGGTCAGTACCATTCTATGTGTAGGGGTAGGTGGGTCAATACCAATGTACGTGTAGGGGCGGGTGGGTCAGTACCATTCTATGTGTAGGGGTGGGTGGGTCAATACCAATGTACGTGTAGGGGCGGGTGGGTCAGTACCATTCTATGTGTAAGGGTGGGTGGGTCAATACCACTGTACGTGTATGGTCGGGTGGGTCAGTACCATTCTATGTGTAGGGGTGGGTGGGTCAATACCAATGTACGTGTAGGGGTGGGTGGGTCAATACCACTGAACGTGTTGGGGTGGGTGGGTCAATATCACTGTACGTGTAGGGACGGGTGGGTCAATACCACTGTACTTGTAGGGGCGGGTGAGTGGGTCAATACCTTTGTACGTGTGGTAGGCAAACATTTCAAGTGAAATAATTTTAACGTTGTTATATTTGTCCTACCCCTATTGACAGTTGTTTGGCTCTAGAACTAAATTTACCTGTATGGGTGGACTGTGGAGTCGTTACCACTGTACGTGTATGGATGGTTGGTTGAATTTCCAAACTATTGTACGTGAATGGGTGGACAGTGGGGCCATTTTCTTGCATTTTCTTTTTTATTTTTTTTTATTTATCAAATCATAATTTATAGTACGTGTTAGGCCTTTTCGAATGAAATGTCTTTCTCTTTGTTCAGGCTGCTCTTACGAATCCATACGCAACCTTGTTAGAACTGTCTAACAAATTTCAGTCGTGTGAATTGTTTATTTATATTCCCCACAAATTTAGTGGCACAGCACAACTGATGAACCCTACAATATTGATCCACTGAAACTCAGAGGATTGAATTAACAAAATAACTTCCTGATCACAAGTGTTCGTTGGTTATTTAGTGGCACAGCACAACTGATGAACCCTACAATATTGATACACTGAAACTCAGAGGATTGAATTAACAAAATAACTTCCTGATCACAAGTGTTCGTTGGTTATTTAGTGGCACAGCACAACTGATGAACCCTACAATATTGATCCACTGAAACCTAGAGAATTGAATTAACAAAATAACTTCCTGATCACAAGTGTCCGTTGGTTATTTAGTGGCACAGCACAACTGATGAACCCTACAATATTGATACACTGAAACTCAGAGGATTGAATTAACAAAATAACTTCCTGATCACAAGTGTTCGTTGGTTATTTAGTGGCACAGCACAACTGATGAACCCTACAATATTGATACACTGAAACTCAGAGGATTGAATTAACAAAATAACTTCCTGATCACAAGTGTTCGTTGGTTATTTAGTGGCACAGCACAACTGATGAACCCTACAATATTGATACACTGAAACTCAGAGGATTGAATTAACAAAATAACTTCCTGATCACAAGTGTTCGTTGGTTATTTAGTGGCACAGCACAACTGATGAACCCTACAATATTGATACACTGAAACTCAGAGGATTGAATTAACAAAATAACTTCCTGATCACAAGTGTTCGTTGGTTATTTAGTGGCACAGCACAACTGATGAACCCTACAATATTGATACACTGAAACTCAGAGGATTGAATTAACAAAATAACTTCCTGATCACAAGTGTTCGTTGGTTATTTAATGGCACAGCACAACTGATGAACCCTACAATATTGATACACTGAAACTCAGAGGATTGAATTAACAAAATAACTTCCTGATCACAAGTGTCCGTTGGTTATTTAGTGGCACAGCACAACTGATGAACCCTACAATATTGATACACTGAAACTCAGAGGATTGAATTAACAAAATAACTTCCTGATCACAAGTGTTCGTTGGTTATTTAGTGGCACAGCACAACTGATGAACCCTACAATATTGATACACTGAAACTCAGAGGATTGAATTAACAAAATAACTTCCTGATCACAAGTGTTCGTTGGTTATTTAGTGGCACAGCACAATGATGAACCCTGCAATGCATGATACACTGAAACTCAGAGGATTGAATTAACAAAATAACTTCCTGATCACAAGTGTTCGTTGGTTATTTAGTGGCACAGCACAACTGATGAACCCTACAATATTGATACACTGAAACTCAGAGGATTGAATTAACAAAATAACTTCCTGATCACAAGTGTTCGTTGGTTATTTAGTGGCACAGCACAACTGATGAACCCTACAATATTGATACACTGAAACTCAGAGGATTGAATTAACAAAATAACTTCCTGATCACAAGTGTTCGTTGGTTATTTCTCACCTTTATATTTAGAAAATATTAACTTGTAAATGTAACAAAAGGATTTTACTTCAGGAAATGTATTTTATTGTTAGTAATTATGTTTTAAATATATAATCCATACAGAGATATTAATATTACGTTTGTCTTTACTTTACTAAAAAAATGAACTTTTAAAATTGATTAGGTGAATTATTTCAAGTTCAGTAGTAATAGCTCAAGTTGAATTACTCAGCAATTTTGAAAAGTATGAACTAATTTTTTATTATGATTTAATATAAATAAAATAAATGTCACTGATAATGTTCATCCTTCATGCAGGCATTTAAAACGCAAGCTTTGGTCGCCTGCATAAAGGTAATTTTCTAAATTAATATAATAACTGCGAACTCTTTTAATTTGGTTTGACGCCATTTTTTTGGAGTTAAGTCCATCTTCTTGATCATTTCATAAATTATCTATTTTGTTTATAGTATCCAAATAAAATATAAGATGCTAATAGAACTAAACAGGAAATACATGTTTCACATTTGTGAGGGATTGTATTTTATAAATCTGTTAAAAGGTACTTTTTAAAGTAATCAAGATTGTGCGACTGTGTCTTAAAAGGTAAAACCACTTTGGCCAAAGAACATTATACTTCAAAACCACCTTGGCATTATTTATCAAAGGGGAAATGTTCTGCAGATAACAATAAGCTCGCTGACCTTGGAAGTTCCGGATTTAGCAGCTAGAATGCGCCCACTGCCACATTCCACCTGCCACTATAACTCCACCTGCCTCCCACTCATTCAAATAACATGTCCAACTATAAAGGCAGATAAAATGAGTAAATATCAATTTTATTTTAGTTAGACACGAACTTATAGATAATTATTGGGCATTTTCTCTTATTTATGAGTCATCCTACTGGGCTTTTATAAGTTTACTAACTAAATCATTAACTTAACCCTCCCCCTCCCACCCAACGTATAGCACTTTGATATATATGTTCCACGGCCTTGCAGAAACTTTTTTTTTTTACTTTTTTCTAATGATTTGTTAATTGTCAATAAATCATTAGTCCATTACATTAGACCCACATTGGTACTGCAACTTTTAATTCAAGTGCAGTAAAATGATACAATTTTTATCATTTGTTTTTTGTCTTTAATACGCCATTTCAATACATAACCAAACAATTAAAAGTTTCTCAACATCTTCTGAAAGAATCCGATTTATAAAATTTACATGTGTAAATCAAAGAAACGATCATTTACATAATCCACTTGTGTCAAACCTTCTACTATCATTATAGTACATTGTATGCTTGTTCCATTTATGCATTTGTCATTAATTTAGAAGTATTTGTGTTATTAACTATAATAAGTCGTTATATTTAGAGTTAAACTGTTAATAAAGAAATATCTGAATTTAGTTTTAGATGATCATAAACAATACCAGTAACTAAAATTGTTAGACATACAATTTTAAATTATTTAACAAATCAGGAGTTTATTTTATCACCTAGGGCTTAAAAAAGTTAAGAAGCCTTATACTATGGCCCGAAGTAGTTTTAGCTTTAAAAGTAAACCTATTGAATAAATGAAAGAAAAGGTTGTAATATTGTCTTTGAGAATATTCCACCCATCCCTCTCCAAGGACACCTCCCATCCCATGTACATGCGATATGAAGGATATAGTGGCAACGTGCCTCTATAGTGTAGTTGTCATAACAAAGAAAAATAATGCTATCACCTTTGTTTATAAGAATACCGGACGAAATTATATAGCAACTTATGACTGACTATGTCTTTACCTAGGCTTGAGGGTTAATGCGTATATCTGATTTTTATGTTTGGACAAAATTGATATTTAAATTTAATTAAATTAAATTCAAATTTCAATCAAGACAATTCATTAAAACCAACTATCTAGAGTTCAGATTGTTGTTTTAAATTAAAAATAATTATAATTACAACGTGCAACTTATTTTTTTCAGTTTTTCCATATGAAATTATTATTAATTCGTTAAAATTAGGAAATACATATTTTAAAGCAAGCCCACAACAGAATCAATATACACATTTAATCACTCCTAGCTTATAAAAAAGAACTAGGTGAACATCATATTATAAACAGATACTAAACATATTCAGTTATTCTAATACCATAACAATTACAAGTCTAAATATACACACAGTATAAACTTGTTAGTGATATTATAAATCAAAGTGAACTTGGGATTAGAAACATTTTGGGTTTTATTATTAATGCTAAATTGGATAATGTCCTTATATGTTCAGATTAGTGCATTGACATTCACAGTTTTAAAAATATAATATATTACATAACATAATATATTTCAATTGTAACACAACATTTACAAAAGAAAATATTTTGATTGTAAGTCAAAATGATAAACCAGGAAGATACAAAATATTTTGTTACACGTGCACTGATTTAATAGGGATCACATCAGAAATAGCAAACAGAAATCTGTTTCTAGCAGAATGTAAGAGTTATGAAATATGTCAGATATGTTATAAGCAACATTTTCAATACTGAGTGGCTCCGAATAGGTCGGAGTGAGTGGTATTTATGGAACATTGTCCGGGCCGTAGCCTACATTATGTGGGGCGAGATGTATGTCAATATGTGGCTTGCGTGATGGCTGTGGTCTCATCATATGTCTATAGCCCTTCACATGCACAGCACTGCCTCTTACATACAGACTAATACTGTCTGGGCCACAGCCTACATTATGTGGGGCGAGATGTATGTCAATATGTGGCTTGCGTGATGGCTGTGGTCTCATCATATGTCTATAGCCCTTCACATGCACAGCACTGCCTCTTACATACAGACTAATACTGTCTGGGCCACAGCCTACATTATGTGGGGCGAGATGTATGTCAATATGTGGCTTGCGTGATGGCTGTGGTCTTATCATATGTCTATAGCCCTTCACATGCACAGCACTGCCTCTTACATACAGACTAATACTGTCTGGGCCACAGCCTACATTATGTGGGGCGAGATGTATGTCAATATGTGGCTTGCGTGATAGCTGCGGTCTTATCATATGTCTATAGCCCTTCACATGCACAGCACTGCCTCTTACATACAGACTAATACTGTCTGGGCCGTAGCCTACATTATGTGGGGCGAGATGTATGTCAATATGGGGCTTGCGTGATAGCTGCGGTCTTATCATATGTCTATAGCCCTTCACATGCACAGCACTGCCTCTCACATACAGACTAATACTGTCTGGGCCACAGCCTACATTATGTGGGGCGAGATGTATGTCAATATGTGGCTTGCGTGGTGGCTACGGTCTTATCATATGTCTATAGCCCTTCACATGCACAGCACTGCCTCTTACATACAGACTAATACTGTCTGGGCCGTAGCCTACATTATGTGGGGCGAGATTTATGTCAATATGTGGCTTGCGTGATGGCTGTGGTCTCATCATATATCTATAGCCCATCACATGCACAGCACTGCCTCTTACATACAGACTAATACTGTCTGGGCCGTAGCCTACATTATGTGGGGCGAGATGTATGTCAATATGGGGCTTGCGTGATAGCTGCGGTCTTATCATATGTCTATAGCCCTTCACATGCACAGCACTGCCTCTCACATACAGACCAATACCGTCCGTGCCGCAGCCTACATTATGTAGGGCGAGATGTATGTCAATATATGGCTTACGTGATGGCTGCGGTCTTATCATATGTCTATAGCCCATCACATGCACAGCACTACTCCAATTTTATTTTTGTTTTTTATTAATGACATCCCAACAGTGTGAACCATGCCAACTTATGTCTATATGCGGATGACACCTCTTTACTAGTATCTAATCAAGATCGTTCAGCAGCATAAATAGATGTTTTTTAAATGGTAGCACTTTGTTGCAGTGGTTTACAATAATTAACTTGTTGCCAATGCACAAAACACTAAAGTGGTTAGATTCCACATCCGTTCTTTTGATTCCAACCTAGATCACAATTACATTATGTGGGACGAGATGTATGTCAATATCTGGTTATTGGATAGCTGCGGTCTCAACATTTATCTATGGCCCTTCACATGCACAGCACTGCCTTTCTCATACAGACTAATACTGTCCGGGCCGCAGCCTACATTGTGTAGGGCGAGATGTATGTCAATATGTGGTTTGCGTGATGGCTGCAGTCGCATTATTTACCTATGGCCCCTCACATGCAGAGCACTGCCTCAACACATTGAGGCCAATAGTGTCTGGGCATAGACTAATATGCATAAGCCTTTATGCATTCGTCACAAAAATGGATCGTCAATTCTAAAGATTAAGCCTTGCTTGCTATGCAGCAGTTCTGCGTTTGTTTTCTTGTGTCATCATGAAGTGTCTGGCCTTGTGTCTCTAACTTTGTTCGGGAGTCCAAACAATATTAATATATGTAGGCCTATGTCTAAGCAGCTCAAGAAAACTGTGTCCGATGCGTTGTTTCACCCGCCACGGTCTTCATTTTAACGATCTTGGTAATCGCAGCGTAACTCATCTTATCTATGAAAGAGTACAGGTTAATGGTAGTAAACATATTTCATTTAGCAAGAACAAACAAAAAACCAAGCGTAAAAACTTGCACAATGTTAACGCTGCAAACTCTGGTAGGGGGAATATTCAGGCTGGTGATGTTCTGGGGCTATAGAAGGGCAAATCTTCTGATGAGAGTTAAACATCTAAGGTCTTTTACAATTCTTCTTTGAGGGGCCCTTTTTTAGAACAGGTTTGACGTCAAAGGTGGAGACCATAACTCATGCTAGAAATTACTGTAATCTCAACACGTCCCAACTCGATTGTTTCTTTCATCAAAATATTTGTAGAATGAAGACTAATCAGGAGCTCCTTGAAATAAACACTTTCTGGGTACAATTTATCAGAATTAGAGTTCCTTGATTTTGCTTAATCTAATTATAGAAGAGGTTCAACCTTCTGTAAACTGCCTGTCTAATCAAAGAGTTGGTATCTGCATTTTAGCCAGAGAAGGTCTTGAAGTTGACCAGGTTGATGTATCTCAATATGCTGCTGAGCTTACTTGTCAGCTGGCAGCTGCAAAATTCAAGGGTAGTTCTTGAGGTATCTTGACGGTTTACAGACCTCCTGAATACCATTGTGAAAAATGTTTCCAGCATTTTGGTCAATGTCTGGATGGGTTTGTTCGAAATTATCGTAGTTATGGGAGACTTCAATATAGACGTTTTTGATGATTATTTACCCTGTCTTGAGTTGTGTCATCTCATGATTAGCTTTGGTTTGAGGTAAACAATACATTCATAAATTAGTAACATCAGTTATGAAATATTTGAGAGCAGAGTCTTGGTCACGGCCATAGCTGATCATCATGGCCAGGAAGCCAAAGTCTCATGTCCTGACGTTACTAAAAAATGATCTTCTTTATACAGACTAATCCGTCGTTTCTCTGTTCTAAAAACGTTCACTTATTAAAGAGTCCTGGAGTGATATCCTGGAGTCTCAGGGTGTTAATAACATATTTAACAGTTTTATCACTATCCTTAGATCTAGACGTTTCATTTCCTCTGATCAAAACTAAAATTTCCCAAAAAACAAATTTCTGTCGACCAAAATTAATTGCAATATTCTCCGGATGAGAGCAAATCTTCGAGATCTCTATGAGAAAAGTAAACCTTTTGATTCCACCCATCCACTCCGAATTTCCTACAAAAGAGTTCAAAGAGAATATAGAAAAGCTTTTCACCAGGAAAAAATTAAAAGAATTCATGGAAAGGTTTCAAGTCATTCTAATGTTTCAAAAACACTTTGGAATGTCATTAATGACTTTAAAGAATCTAAGGGTCACCAACACAAACATGTTTGTCTGGTTGATGGCGAGGACAATCATATAAGTTAAAAGAAGTATTTGTGATTTTTTCATCAACAAGACCTATGTTAGATGAGGATATTTCGGCTTCTCCTGAATCTTTGAATCACATGGGTTTTTTAGTATATTCCTTGTTTCTTGACCCAGTCTCTGAGCATGAAGTGAATGACATCGTCTGATAGATGAAATCAAAAACAAATTCTGGACCAAATAACATCTCACCCAAACTCTTGAAAGAGGTTATTGACATATTGTCTCCCTTTCTTGCTTATCTCATTAATCACTCATTCGAAAGCGGCATATGAAATCCTGAAAAATGCTATTATTCATCCTATTCACAAGAAAGGGTGTAACACAGACTGCAATCAGTACAGGCCCATCTCGCTGACTACCACTTTTCCCAAGGTTTTAGAGAAGTTGTTTGTGAGGGGACTTTTAGATTTCTTACTGAGAAACACAACTTGACGGCTTGTCAATTTAGGCTTACTAAGAAAAATTCATCTGCTGACGCAATACAGTCTTTGATGTCAATCATAGTGAGAGATCTATATGCTAGGAATGTAAGCATTGGCATTTTTATTTATTTATTTATTTATTTTTTTTTTTTTTGACCTCACCAAGGCGTTTGACTTGGTAAACCAGGAATGGCTATTACGTAAGATCTTCCTCGTTGGCGTGAGAGGTCCTGCTCATTTGAGGGTATCTTCTTTCCTTGCTGAGAGAAGTGTATCTGTACAGCTACAGTTTGAAAACTAGAATGGCTTCCTTAGAAATGTGAATTCTTATCAATCTTTGATTGATGTTGGAGTGCCACAAGGCTCTGTACTTGGACCACTCATCTTTCTGCTGTTCGTAAATGACTTGCCTCTGGGAATTCGTCGGTTTTTGCTTTGTCTGTTTGCGGACGACACGTCCCTTGCCGTTGGAGCTTCTGACCATTTGCAGCTGAAAGAAAAAGCCCATTATGAAATAAATTTTGTCATGCAATGGTTTAATAACAATAAGCTTTCATTAAATCTTTCAAAGACCAATTTAGTCAATTCTATAATCTCTGACAATCTAAAACAGTTGACGTAGATCTTTTATTTAGTGGCTCGGAATTGAATCCCTGTAATGAGACAACATTTCTAGGAATTGTCCTGGTCAATCGCTTGAAATTCCATAGTCACATGGAAATGGTGTGTACAAAAATTGCTTCAGGAATTTTTGTTATTGAGCGCTTTTCGGAAGTGTGCAACACCCGTCTTCTCCTAACTTCATATTACGGGTTGGCTTTCCCTCATTTATGTGATGAGTAGCTGTTTGGGGTAGCGAAAGTACACAGACTAAACTTTTCTTTTTGCTCCAAAAGAAAGCCGTAAGAGCAGTTTTCAAACTAAATTATCGAGTCTCCTGCAAGCAAATCTTTAAAACCAACAAAATATTTACATTCACCTGTTCATATATTTTTCAGTGTCTCACTCTTTTTAAAAACACTTTAGTTCATTTGATAATCCATGTCATTAATACAGCCTCCAAAACAAACATAAATTGCCAATTCCTTAACATAAAACAGCATTCTTTGAACAACATTTAGATTATGCAGGCGTTTCACTCTAGAATTCTTTGTCTGATGGCATCAGAGAGGAGAGCTGTAGTCATGCTTTTGAGAGAAAGGCGAGGGGGTTCTTTATGGATGGTGCCTTCTACACCGTTGAGCAGTATAATTCAGCCAATCGAAATTATTAATTGAATTTACTTGTTAATTATGTATATATCTCCTTCACATTATTATCATATTGAACAACTGATATTTTTATTTTATGTAGATCTGTGCTTGACTTGTTCATGTAAACTAGTTTTGCCTGCGGGATAAAGAGTTTTAAATGTGAGAATGTGTTAGTTGGGCATATTTCCGCACTAACATTTATGCGAGTGTAATATTTTACCATAGAATAAATAACTATTAGTAGCCTATGTAAGCAAATAAATAACTTTATTATTTATTACAATATAAATTATCTACTATGTAAAATTAAACATGTATTGTCAAACATAATAGAAGAAACCAAGGAGCTTACATTTGGCAAAGACGTGCAGTTATTTTTGGCTGTCGGCCGCGCTGGATTTCACAGCTTAATAACCGTTAATGTTCACTGTGATTGTCAAAGCCATTCTTGTTGTGTCTGTCAGTCAGATCGGACATGCTCCAACTTGTCAATGACACAACTTCATTAAGGGTAACTTGGCCACAGTTACATATGGAAATAACTCATTACGAAAGAGTCGCTTTAGTAATATCACAATGACGAAGTACATCATTGGCACAGAATCTAGTCGTCTTAACGTTGGAAAAAAAATCAATAAAAAAGAAATTTACTGAGAAAATTGTTCTAATTGGTGAGTTTAGAACGACAAAATCCATTAATGAAAAAACACAACAAACAGAAAGTAGCAAATAAATTAATTAATTGTAGCCTATTGTCGTTTATTCTACCATTATTCGACTATTGTTGTGGCCCACAATATAAGATTTAATACATGCATAAATCAGCAAAGACCAGCACGAATGATAGAAATAAAAATTCAAAAACAAATTAAATGTTGAATTTAAAATAAATTAAAGAAGAAAACAAGAACAAACCAGACCAAAGAATGCAGCGACATAGTATAAGAATAAAGATATTTTGGAAAAAGAAGAAACCCAATCTTAATTGAATAGTCAGAAACTTCAAGTTCAAATACTGTAGTGCCAATACAGTTAATGACAACTAATAATAGTGAAATTATAACGTGTTTTATATTATTAATTTTGAACTGTATTTGTTAGTTAACAAATAACTGTCTTTTAGTTTGTAAATTGAGCCATGAAATCCATGAAATTAACAATTAAAAGACAAAATTTCGTGCGAATCGTATTTATTTTAAAGTAGATATTAAAATCGTGTCACAGTATTACGTGATCTTTGATCCGGAACTGCTCGAAGAGTAGGTCACTATAAAAACATCAAATACATTTTTCTGTAATTTTCAACATACAGATAACAATTTACTTTAACAATCAGGAATTACCTGAAAATGTCAAATAAGTTGTTAAACATATTAAAGGTGGTAAAAGTAATTAATTTACTACGAATAATTAAATATTTGCCATTAAACAATTTACTATAGTTAATAGAAGCAACAAGCAGAATAAACGCGTGTCAGTGCATCGATAGTCCGAGATAATGGCTATTAATAGACCATAACACTTCGTCAATGTTAGATAAATTGAAAGCTTGAATAAAACGACATAAAACTGTCCAGCTTACTATAGTTTTTATTATAAAAACAAAGATTTAAATTAATGCATAAGTTGTGTTTGGATCATCTGAAGTACATGCAAGAAAACATACTTAGAAATATGGTACGAATAAATATGAAATTCAATGCATAAATTACTTATAGTAGCCTACGTTTCTATTTTATTTTGGTCGTAAACCATATTTGCACACCTTCACTGGATATATTCAACAGGATAATCTACTATTTCTAAAATTTTCTAAACAATATCTTGCTTATTAATTTTATTGTAACCACCTTTTCAAGAAAAGTCCATAGGAATATTTATTAATTTTAACGTTTGTCGTTTAAGATACGCTATCTATACCTCATAGCTGTTTACTTTTAAAGTTATTCAAAATATTTACTATTAGTGTTATTATTTAACTGCAAAACGTCCTTGTTATCTGTTATTGTTGTTATATTGCTACAGCTGTTCGTTGCATATTTTTATAATTCCATTGTTAAACTACTATGTTAATTTGTATATAGTAGTTATGTTATCGGACTTATTTACTTATTATTATCTTATTTACTTGAAACTAAGCCTTAACTTTTGATTAGGTTTAATCTTAAATGATCATGGACAGTTAAAAAAAAGTTAGACGGAGTTAAATAATGTTTTTTCGCAGGTGCATGACTTGTTAAACATTATACATTATCAATACTACTCTATAATTGGCTCAGGGTGTCTTGTGACATACATCAACATAATGTATGACCAGTATCTACAAGTTACGTTGATATATTCTTTGACGTGTGTCCGTTACTTGGTCTTTATGGATGATGTTAGGCCTACTCACCTCAGATTGCTGATCTCATCTTTGAATAGTTTTATGACTTAATATTTTTTTACTTTTTCTTTAAGCAATTATCATGTATATCGTAATAAATTTTAACGACCTGTATTTCAGATTATTTAAATGCCCCTTGTCAGTCCATCCCCAGATTGAGGAGTCCTCTCGTACATTTAATTGTCGATCGTGAGTCCTGGCAAGTGTGACTGACACTGTCTCAACCCTAGTTCGCGTGAAGGACTCTCTCCCAACCCCTTCAACTACTGCACGCTATACTTCCACCATAATTATAAACGTCAACCATGAAACCTCACCGCCTTTTATGCAGCTTTCCTCGTGAAGTAGAAGAGGGTATTTAACTAGTAGTTATCATCTTTTATTACCAGTTATGTAATGATGAGAAATAAGCTCTAAATTAGAGCAGTAATATGACAAAAAATATGTTTTGTCCGTTCATACAGATTTTCAGGTGTGTAAGTTTTTAAGAATTGTAAAACGTACATGATAGTTTTTAAAATGAATAAGACATTTAGGCATTTGTAGTAAATTTACTTATGAACAGTAATTATTAGCCCAATTTCATGTCCAAAGGGTACTAGGTTCGATCGCCATCATAGTGGAACAAATTCCGAATAAAATTAGTTAATTCTCTCCAGCTCTTCATTTTGTATTGAGGTATCAAATAAGTAATTTCCAAAGGACATGCTAGGACAGTTACATTAGTTGGTAACAAAGAGCTCATCTGCTTATCCACACTCAATCTCAACTCGTATCAGCCAAAACATTGAACATTGGCAGGTTAAAGATATCGAAAGATTTTATTTAAAATAAAAAAAAATAGTGTATTTTAAGTTATGGCGATAAAGTTGAATATCGCTTGTAAGCTGAAATAAGTAATAATAAACTCAACGATAGTAGCTTATATTATTTAACTATAATTCATTCTATATATACAGAATTTTATTGCTTTTGGTATTTAACTGTCCTAGTAAGTGGGGAGCAGATTTAAAAGATGAATAATAGAAATAAATTGTTGCACTGCACTGTATGGGCAAGTGGGTGAGGCAATATCACTGCTTGTGTATGGGAGGTGGGTGGGCCAATACTACTCTACATGAATGAGAGGGTGGGTGGGCCAATACCACTGCACTGTATGGGCAAGTGGGTGAGGCAATATCACTGCTTGTGTATGGGAGGTGGGTGGGCCAATACCACTGCACTGTATGGGCAAGTGGGTGAGGCAATATCACTGCTTGTGTATGGAAGGGTGTGTGGGCCAATACTACTGTACGTGAATAAGAGGGTGGATGGGCCAATACTACTCTACGTGAATGAGAGGGTGGGTGGGCCATTACTACTCTACATGAATGAGAGGGTGAGTGGGCCAATACTATTCTACATGAATGAGAGGGTGGGTGGGCCAATACCACTGCACTGTATGGGCAAGTGGGTGAGGCAATACCACTGCTTGTGTATGGGAGGGTGGGTGGGCCAATACTACTGTACGTGAATAAGAGGGTGGATGGGCCAATACCACTGCACTGTATGGACAGGTGGATGAGCCAATACCACTGCTCGTGTATGGGAGGGTGGGTGGGCCAATACCCCTGCTCGTGTATGAGAGGGTGGGTGGGCCAATACCACTGCACTGTTCAGACAGGTGGTTGAGCCAATACTACTCTACGTGAATGAGAGGGTGGGTGGGCCAATACCACTGCACTGTATGGGCAAGTGGGTGAGGCAATATCACTGCTTGTGTATGGGAGGGTGTGTGGGCCAATACTACTCTACGTGAATGAGAGGGTGGGTGGGCCATTACTACTCTACATGAATGAGAGGGTGAGTGGGCCAATACTATTCTACATGAATGAGAGGGTGGGTGGGCCAATACCACTGCACTGTATGGGCAAGTGGGTGAGGCAATACCACTGCTTGTGTATGGGAGGGTGGGTGGGCCAATACTACTGTACGTGAATAAGAGGGTGGATGGGCCAATACCACTGCACTGTATGGACAGGTGGATGAGCCAATACCACTGCTCGTGTATGGGAGGGTGGGTGGGCCAATACCCCTGCTCGTGTATGAGAGGGTGGGTGGGCCAATACCACTGCACTGTTCAGACAGGTGGTTGAGCCAATACTACTCTACGTGAATGGCCAATACTACTCTACGTGAATGAGAGGGTGGGTGGGCCAATACTACTCTAGGTGAATGAGAGGGTGGGTGGGCCAAAACCACTGCACTGTATGGACAGGTGGATGAGCCAATACCACTGCTCGTGTATGGGAGGGTGGGTCCTGTAATTAAAAATGATGCTTCAAATGAATATTCAGTCAAGGAGTTGATATTCAAACGACTGATTCTGTTATCGACAATGTCATGGTCTCTGACGTTCCTAACTTGTATTATTGGTGTGTAGGCTACACTAGTAGACTATAACACCAGTGTAACTTCTCATATATCAGAGGTGAAACTATATAAAATTGGGCTTTTAGATAGTTTATTAATAGCCAGATATATGAACACCCATGTACTCACCCATGTAAACGATATTGTGATCTTCCAGTGTTTAGTGAGGATGTAAAGTTGTGATTGTTTTTAAGGCTGGTTTCAATGTTTTTATAAGCTTTAAACAATATTGTTTAACTTTTATTCCGAATACTATTTCTTTACCTACTAAATTTTTAAAAACGTATGTTTTCTAAATTAAAAAATTATAAAAAATGTTTAGATAATTTCTATTTTATTTAATATGTTTCAGATATTTTCACTGATAATAGCATGGTTCTAATTTTATATTAAACTTTGTTTCTATTTGTATTGAGTTGTAAATAAAACTATACTTACCAATCTTTATAAAACTGCTAAGAGAGGCTTAAAGTAGTTTTCTCTCAATCAAATCAAATCTATAGAAAACAACTAATCAAAATACGAGGTAAGACGGACAGGGAAAATATTGGCAATGAAACGAACAGATCTCTCTGTTTACAACCAATTTCCCTGTAAATAAGTCGGTTGGTAAACACTGCTCCGGAGGCGTGCATGATATTTAATTATGGCCAAGTACCAGAACAGGTCCTAATACTCTCTAATGGGCTTGATGCTGTCGCCATGTACTAAGTAGTGGGCGGGCCTACCCTACCTCCCGCAACCCGTCCGCCAATCAGCGACCAGTCGCCATGGCAACCGCCTCTAAATACAGATCAATTCGCGAGAGCAGAACCTTGTAAAACTTAAGTGAATCCAATCCAGGGTTCGGCCGATAGATTGCTTTTCCTATCGGAGCCCTACTTTATTTTATTGCCACTCTTTAAGATTTTGCTCCTATATCGAGATATTTGATGTCGGTTGGGTGTTCCCTAAAACCCGTTCCTCCAGCTTTATGGTTTTTAGTTGGGGCGTTTCGTGTTTGTAATTGGGTATGTTTGGCGTTATTGGTTCCATAAGTAATTGGATGTATTCAAGTAGAAGTAATCTCAACCAATATCTTTTGTTTTTGCCAATGTAATTTTCGTGACACTGGCAATGGACGCCAACAGTTATGGCAGCATGAAGACTAATAAATGTTTTTTTATTGAAAATATCAGGGATTATAATGTTAGACTATTTTAAAGAAATGTACAAATATTTTTTGTTATAATTTTGTTTTAGTATCCTAAATAATATTGTATGTAGGCCTATTACCGATAGTTTTATTGTAATATATAGATTATTGACTTATGCCCATAATTTTCATTTTGTGGCTGGGTGTAAAAGAGTGCTCAATAGCCCCAACTTCACCATTTGACTTTTTTATGATCAATTAAAACATGTTCTTTTAATTTTATTCGTATTTTTAAACGGGTTAGAAAATGAAATGGGTTTTGTTTAAAATTTATAGGATAGAATAAGTGAAACAATTGATTTTATACACAGAGGGATAAATTGTTCTTTCAATGCTAAATGATGTAGCCTACCTCTATTTATCAGGTGGTTTGTGGTCCAGCAGTGGAGTGCAGACCTCACTAAATTGAAGTGTCAATATAAATAATTCCACAGTCTACGATCAAATAAATTTCAAAAAGTATTACGAGTCATTCAATGTCTCGCAAATTTAAAAGTGAAGAGAAAGTTTCTATGAGAGCAAAGAAAAGCTTTGAAAATTTTATAGGAGTTAAATTATTGCTACTAGTCTACTACTTCATGGTTATCTACATAATCCAGAATAACTAATAAAGAATTATTTAAAATGAAGACTCACCACTAGGCTAAATGTTGAGGCACTTCCCGGCGTCCTACCCCCATCATGTGTATATTTGAATTGAAGCTCTCAGTCTAAAACTTCCAAAAAAATCACAAAAGTTGAATTTTCAGTCATAAACATGATTTTTTCACATCAAAACTGGCCTAATTTATTTCTACACATGTAACAAACGCACACCTTATATATGAAATCAGCTTAAAATCTAAAAAAAAGGGAAAAAGCTTATTGGGGGCAGCAAATCTAAAATTTTTGAAAGTAAAAAATATTTACATTATTCACTCTAGTGGCGTATCAAATTAATGGTATTTTTCTTCTGAATCCAAATATATCATCAGGGCAAATAATAAGGGGTATAAGCACAAAAAAATCTGAAAACCAAAAAAGCCCAATAAATTTTTTTTAGTATCAAAACGCCCAAGTAGGGTATCAAAGTAATAGGTATTTATCTCACATTATATCATTGTATTTTGGAAGAGACAAGGTTTAAGTGCTCTGTCCCTCTCCCCCAAATATGCTCCAAAACCCAAACTTGGATAATTTAAAACTAATATACCCAAGTTGGATATCAAATTAAAGGTATTATTCTCTTAATTACTAATATACCATCAGATTTTAGAAAAGACTAAAAGTGTGACTAAAGTGTGATTATAATCTCCACTACTCCAAAAACCAAAATTCATGGTCATACTGGTTAATAATCCTGGCGAGGCTCTAGGCTGATCCTCCTCACGAGGCGAAAAGCCGATATTCACAAATGGACTGTAGGAGAGTGTCTTGGTGAGGCCACAGGCCGTACTTTTCCCTGCGAGGCTGCAGGTCGAGCGAGTTCCACTAAGGAGCCTTAGGTAGAGTTCCGGTGAGGCCACAGGCCGAGCTTCACTTACGATCGTAGCGAGTTACAGGGTTGGCCCGCGTAGCGTGCAGGGTTGTCCCCTAATTTACCAATAATATAACAATCAAACGAGTGAAGTTCAATTTTATATGAACCTTTAATTTGCTTATAGCAGACTAATAGATAATTTAATGTTGTATCCAGGAGTGTCTAAACATATTTTCAACTTATTCATAAGCAATGTAAGGAGATAATCTTTGTGTTTGGTGACATATACAGTAAGTCATCTTTACAGTCTGTTAGTGAACTAAACTATTTAGTTTAAGTAAGTGTTGACTAAAATATATTTTCATTTTTTCACACGAACATTTCTTTAATTTTGCAACTATTTTTTAATGAGTTAAATGTGTTTATATTACCTGTATTATTTACATTAATGATGTATAACAATTACAATACTTACATGAAAATTTAAATATATGGGATATACAAATATACAAACTAATGAAGCAGTTCAGAAAAAGATAAAGCAATATAAATACAGAAAAAAACATCGAGGTGTTTGTGGTAATCGCGATTACCTTTGTGAATCCCTCTCATCTGATGAAGGAAATGTGGTTTACCTAAATCAATCATCATAATTTTGTTTTATGCTTTGTACTTATATTGTAGGCATATTAAAATTTGATGTGTAAAACTACATTTGTTTGAAATTTCCATCATTACGTAATATGCTGATTAAGGAACTATAGGCGTAGACCTTATATTCGCAAAAACATAACGCTTATGTAACAGGGTGACGAAAATAAACAGTTTTAAAAGAATTAATATTAGTTTGTATCGCACTTGCTATTGATGTCTTTCACCTTACTGTGCTTGCCTTATTTATGTAGAGGGCCTAAGTGGGATTTATTCTCCTTTGGTTGTTTGTATTTGGTTTGATTTGTTATTTTTTAAGGGTCTGCAGAGGCTTTCGGCGATGATGGTTTTAATCCCATAAGAACAATGTTATTTGCGAATCCATATTTCTTCGTTATTTATTGACCAAAAGTTGTGTATGAGGTATTATTTTAAACGTTATCATACTGCGCGTTGGATTTGCTTGTCACATTTATAGTACATACGCATAGTTTTGAAAAATATGTGAAAATGAAAGCTTAAAGCTAAGTATCTTTTATATTTTATTCTATAAGTCTAATTAGGAATTCGTAAAGTAATTCCAACACACAATTTTATTCTTGATAAAATGCAATTTGTTTGGAAAAAATAAGTTTAAAAATAGCTGTTTAGTTTGGATACGCGTGATCGTATGTCCGGCTCAAAAATAACGTTGTTCTTATGGGATTAAAACCAACATGGCTGACAACTTCCGACAGCCTCTGCAGACTCTTAAAGGCATAACGTTATTTGTTGAAATTACGTCTTTCACCATTACTAACTCATTAGTATTGTAAATCAAAATAATCCAATTTATTTTGATTTACAATACTTTATTTTTATTTATCAAAGGATAATAACATTTGAAGTTAATGATTTTTTTATAACATTAGCTCACATAAATTAGCATTTAAGGCTCTACTTTCGAAATTACTGCAAATTGTTCAGATACTGTGAAAAAACCTTCTGTGGAAATCATGAAAGGGGACATGGAAATAAAGATAAACGCCCAGTCCACCATCAATAGGACTGAATTCACGGCGTCAGAGACCATTCAAAGTCATGACGAAATCGTGGACGATTTGGCGGTGAATAAGTATTGACTGGGGAGAAAGCGGCTATCATAACTCCGTTAGGAGGACCATTGACAAATTGTGACGGATGATGTAAGGTGGGGGCCGAGGCCGAAGGCTGGGCCGACAGGAAGGAAGGGCCGACTACACGTGTAACAACCCTCGGTCACCTGGACACCCCACAAAGGTTCCAGGTTACATTCGTTTCCATTTTATCGCCAACAATGTGCGATATATTGGTCTCCCTATATCATCTGTAAGACGCTTACGCCCTCCCTCCATTCTCCTCAGCAGAAATCTCCAATGACCACTGCAATTCCTCTAAAGGTCCTCTCTGGGCGTAACGATCCTGTCAGTTTCTATTGCTTGTGACCAGAATAGTCCAGGATGAAATGTTTGAATGGTTTATCTAAAATAACTACTTACAACGAATATTTTCTTATTAGGTCTACGAGTATTAAACATCATATATTTAAATATTTTGAAAGTGTAACTGCAAAACTACTGTTGGAGCAGTTATTAGCCTGTGCTGATTCATGTTACATGCTGAGTGTTCCATACAACACACAACGAGTTCATGCTCCGGAGGGGTTCCAATTTACAGGCCTGATGTGTTTGGTACTATCTGAAGAGGGGTCAATGCATTTTGCAAGAATAGAAATGTTGAATTAATCATATTTGAAGCTCCGTCAGCCGTCCTAATAAGTAATTTATGCGACGGTGTTTGTCTCTAACTAGGCTGAAGCCTTGGAGGTTCCTCTCTTTAAAAAGGTCAACAATTGGTTGACAGATTAATATCTGGTTATATAATTATTTGATAATAACCAAATATATAATAACTTACAGTTGTTGGTTTTAATATTTTCATAATGGTTAGACTAGTAGGCCTATTATTTGTTTATATTCTTATATCATTTTGGTAATATTATTTATAATGTACTGTATAATTTATGTAAAAAGAGGAAATACAGATTATTGTAATCATAATTTTTAATTAACGTAGTACTAACCCACCGCCCACCCACACAACCTATTTACAACCCCAAAAATGTTTATCGTTTTTTCGTAAAGTCTCTTGTACACAACTAATACGTTGATTGAAGATATGAAACATTTGTATTAGTGCACTAATCCAATTGAATATATGAAACATTTGTATTAGTGCACTAATCCAATTGAAGATATGAAACATTTGTATTAATGCACTAATCCAATTGAATATATGAAACATTTGTATTAATGCACTAATCCAATTGAATATATGAAACATTTGTATTAATGCACTAATCCAATTGAATATATGAAACATTTGTATTAATGCACTAATCCAATTGAATATATGAAACATTTGTATTAATGCACTAATCCAATTGAATATATGAAACATTTCTATTAATGCACTAATCCAATTGAATATATAAAACATTTGTATTAATGCACTAATCCAATTGAATATATGAAACATTTGTATTAATGCACTAATCCAATTGAAGATATGAAACATTTGTATTAATGCACTAATCCAATTGAATATATGAAACATTTGTATTAATGCACTAATCCAATTGAAGATATGAAACATTTGTATTTATGCACTAATCCAATTGAAGATATGAAACATTTGTATTAATGCACTAATCCAATTGAATATATGAAACATTTGTATTAATGCACTAATCCAATTGAATATATGAAACATTTGTATTAATGCACTAATCCAATTGAAGATATGAAACATTTGTATTAATGCACTAATCCAATTGAATATATGAAACATTTGTATTAATGCACTAATGCAATTGAAGATATGAAACATTTCTATTAATGCACTAATCCAATTGAAGATATGAAACATTTGTATTAATGCACTAATCCAATTGAAGATATGAAACATTTGTATTAATGCACTAATCCAATTGAAGATATGAAACCTTTGTATTAATGCACTAATCCAATTGAATATATGAAACATTTGTATTAATGCACTAATCCAATTGAATATATGAAACATTTGTAATAATGCACTAATCCAATTGAAGATATGAAACATTTGTATTAATGCACTAATCAATGCATTCCAATTGAAGATATGAAACATTTGTTTAATGCACTAATCCAATTGAAGATATGAAACATTTGAATTAATGCACTCATCCAATTTAAGATATGAAACATTTGTATTAATGCACTAATCCAATTGAAGATATTACATACTTGTTCTAATGCAACATACATATTAAAAATAACATGACACATTTAGATCAATGCTTATCCATTATAAGGATATTACATATTTGTTCTAATGCAACATACATATTAATAATACGAGGAATTTAAATTAATGTTCTATACCAATTGGAGATATGACACATTTGTACTAGTGAACTATTCCTATTGTGTATTATTTGTATTAATGCACTATGCAAATAAAATATATTTAACA
The DNA here is from genome assembly GCA_035578905.1 of Stictocephala bisonia. Lineage (NCBI taxonomy): Eukaryota > Metazoa > Arthropoda > Insecta > Hemiptera > Membracidae > Stictocephala > Stictocephala bisonia. The sequence continues at coordinate 105,015 of JAQJVL010000966.1, read as the reverse complement.
TTTATTTGTATTAATCCACTATGCCAATTGAAGATATGAAATTACTGTACTATTCCATCAACCCAACTGAAGATATGACACATTTGTCCTAGTGCACTGTGCCAATTGTGTATCATTTGTATTATTGCACCTTGCATATGAAAGATATGATACATTTGTATTATTCCACTATGACAATTGAAGATATGAAACATTTATATTACAGTATTACACTATGGCAACTGGAGATACGATACACTTATATTATTCCTCTATGACAATTAAAGATATGAAACATTTATATTAGCCTACAGTATTACACTATGGCAACTGGAGATACGATACACTTATATTATTCCTCTATGACAATTGAAGATATGAAACATTTATATTACAGTATTACACTATGGCAACTGGAGATACGATACACTTATATTATTCCTCTATGACAATTAAAGGTATGAAACATTTATATTAGCCTACAGTATTACACTATGGCAACTGGAGATACAATACACTTATATTATTCCTCTATGACAATTGAAGATATGAAACATTTATATTACAGTATTACACTATGGCAAATGGAGATACGATACCCTTCTATTATTCCACTATGACAATTGAAAATATGAAACATTTATATTACAGTATTACACTATGGCAACTGGAGATACGATACACTTATATTATTCCACTATGACAATTTAAGATATGAAACATTTATATTACAGTATTACACTATGGCAACTGGAGATACATTACACTTATATTATTCCTCTATGACAATTGAAGATATGAAACATTTATATTACAGTATTACACTATGGCAACTGAAGATACCATACACTTATATTATTCCTCTATGACAATTGAAGATATGAAACATTTATATTACAGTATTACACTATGGCACCTAAAGATACGATACACTTATATTATTCCTCTATGACAATTGAAAATATGAAACATTTATATTAGCCTACAGTATTACACTATGGCAAATGGAGATATGATACACTTATATTATTCCACTATGACAATTGCAGATATGAAACATTTATATTACAGTATTACACTATGGCAACTGGAGATACCATACACTTATATTATTCCTCTATGACAATTGAAGATATGAAACATTTATATTACAGTATTACACTATGGCACCTAAAGATACGATACACTTATATTATTCCTCTATGACAATTGAAGATATGAAACATTTATATTACAGTATTACACTATGGCAAATGGAGATACGATACACTTATATTATCCTCTATGACAATTGAAGATATGAAACATTTATATTAGCCTACAGTATTACACTATGGCAAATGGAGATATGATACACTTGTATTATTCCATTACGACAATTGAAGATATGAAACATTTATATTAGCCTACAGTATTACACTATAGCAACTGAATATACGATACATTTGTATTATTCCTCTATGACAATTGAAGATATGAAACATTTATATTACAGTATTACACTATGGAAAATGGAGATACGATACACTTCTATTATTCCTCTATGACAATTGAAGATATGAAATATTTATATTTGCCTACAGTATTACACTATGGCAAATGGAGATACGATACACTTGTATTATTCCATTACGACAATTGAAGATATGAAACATTTATATTACAGTATTACACTATAGCAACTGGAGATACGATACACTTATATTATCCTCTATGACAATTGAAGATATGAAACATTTATATTAGCCTACAGTATTACACTATGGCAAATGGAGATATGATACACTTGTATTATTCCATTACGACAATTAAAGATATGAAACATTTATATTAGCCTACAGTATTACACTATAGCAACTGGAGATACGATACATTTGTATTATTCCTCTATGACAATTGAAAATATGAAACATTTATATTACAGTATTACACTATGGCAACTGGAGATACGATACACTTATATTATCCTCTATGACAATTGAAGATATGAAACATTTATATTACAGTATTACACTATTGCAACTGGAGATACGATACACTTCTATTATTCCTCTATGACAATTGAAGATATGAAACATTTATATTACAGTATTACACTATGGCAACTGAAGTTACGATACACTTATATTATTCCATTGTGACAATTAAAGATATGAAATATTTATATTACAGTATTACACTATAGCAACTGAATATACGATACATTTGTATTATTCCTCTATGACAATTGAAGATATGAAACATTTATATTACAGTATTACACTATGGCAACTGGAGATACGATACACTTATATTATCCTCTATGACAATTGAAGATATGAAACATTTATATTACAGTATTACACTATGGCAACTGGAGATACGATACACTTCTATTATTCCTCTATGACAATTGAAGATATGAAACATTTATATTACAGTATTACACTATGGCAACTGAAGTTACGATACACTTATATTATTCCATGGTGACAATTGAAGATATGAAACATTTATATTACAGTATTACACTATAGCAACTAAATATACGATACACTTCTATTATTCCTCTATGACAATTGAAGATATGAAACATTTATATTACAGTATTACACTATGGCAACTGGAGATACGATACACTTCTATTATTCCTCTATGACAATTGAAGATATGAAACATTTATATTACAGTATTACACTATGGCAACTAAAGTTACGATACACTTTTATTATATTTTACATTGTGACAATTGAAGATATGAAACATTTATATTACAGTATTACACCATAGCAACTGAATATACGATACATTTGTATTATTCCTCTATGACAATTGAAGATATGAAACATTTATATTACAGTATTACACTATGGCAACTGGAGATACGATACACTTATATTATCCTCTATGACAATTGAAGATATGAAACATTTATATTACAGTATTACACTATGGCAACTGGAGATACGATACACTTCTATTATTCCTCTATGACAATTGAAGATATGGAACATTTATATTACAGTATTACACTATGGCAACTGAAGTTACGATACACTTATATTATTCCATTGTGACAATTGAAGATATGAAACATTTATATTACAGTATTACACTATAGCAACTGAATATACGATACATTTGTATTATTCCTCTATGACAATTGAAGATATGAAACATTTATATTACAGTATTACACTATGGCAACTGGAGATACGATACACTTATATTATCCTCTATGACAATTGAAGATATGAAACATTTATATTACAGTATTACACTATGGCAACTGGAGATACGATACACTTCTATTATTCCTCTATTACAATTGAAGATATGAAACATTTATATTAGCCTACAGTATTACACTATGGCAACTGAAGTTACGATACACTTATATTATTCCATTGTTACAATTGAAGATATGAAACATTTATATTACAGTATTACACTATAGCAACTGAATATACGATACATTTGTATTATTCCACTATGATAATTGAAGATATGAAACATTTATAATACAGTATTACAATACGGCAACTGGAGATACGATACACTTATATTATCCTCTATGACAATTGAAGATATGAAACATTTATATTACAAATTACACTATGGCAACTGGAGATACGATACACTTCTATTATTCCTCTATGACAATTGAAGATATGAAACATTTATATTACAGTATTACACTATGGCAACTGAAGTTACGATACACTTATATTATTCCATTGTGACAATTGAAGATATGAAACATTTATATTACAGTATTACACTATAGCAACTAAATATACGATACATTTGTATTATTCCTCTATGACAATTGAAGATATGAAACATTTATATTACAGTATTACACTATGGCAACTGGAGATACGATACACTTATATTATCCTCTATGACAATTGAAGATATGAAACATTTATATTACAGTATTACACTATGGCAACTGGAGATACGATACACTCTATTATTCCTCTATGACAATTGAAGTTATGAAACATTTATATTACAGTATTACACTATGGCAACTGAAGTTACGATACACTTATATTATTCCATTGTGACAATTGAATATATGAAACATTTATATTACAGTATTACACTATAGCAACTGAATATACGATACATTTGTATTATTCCACTATGATAATTGAAGATATGAAACATTTATATTACAGTATTACAATATGGCAACTGGAGATACGATACACTTATATTATCCTCTATGACAATTGAAGATATGAAACATTTATATTACAGTATTACACTATGGCAACTGGAGATACGATACACTCTATTATTCCTCTATGACAATTGAAGTTATGAAACATTTATATTACAGTATTACACTATGGCAACTGAAGTTACGATACACTTATATTATTCCATTGTGACAATTGAATATATGAAACATTTATATTACAGTATTACACTATAGCAACTGAATATACGATACATTTGTATTATTCCACTATGATAATTGAAGATATGAAACATTTATATTACAGTATTACAATATGGCAACTGGAGATACGATACACTTGTATTATTCCATTACGACAATTGAAGATATGAAACATTTATATTAGCCTACAGTATTACACTATGGCAAATGGAAATACGATACACTTATATTATTCCTCTATGACAATTGAAGATATGAAACATTTATATTACAGTATTACACTATAGCAACTGAATATACGATTCATTTGTATTATTCCACTATGATAATTGAAGATATGAAACATTTGTATTACAGTATTACAATATGGCAACTGGAGATACGATACACTTGTATTATTCCATTACGACAATTGAAGATATGAAACATTTATATTAGCCTACAGTATTACACTATGGCAAATGGAAATACGATACACTTATATTATTCCTCTATGACAATTGAAGATATGAAACATTTATATTACAGTATTACACTATGGCAACTGGAGATACATTACACTTATATTATTCCTCTATGACAATTGAAGATATGAAACATTTATATTACAGTATTACACTATGGCAACTGGAGATACGATACACTTCTAATATTCCTCTATGACAATTGAAAATATGAAACATTTATATTAGCCTACAGTATTACACTATGGCAAATGGAGATATGATACACTTGTATTATTCCATTACGACAATTGAAGATATGAAACATTTATATTAGCCTACAGTATTACACTATAGCAACTGAATATACGATACATTTGTATTATTCCACTATGACAATTGAAGATATGAAACATTTATATTACAGTATTACACTATGGCAACTGGAGATACGATATACTTATATTATCCTCTATGACAATTGAAGATATGAAACATTTATATTAGCCTACAGTATTACACTATGGCAAATGGAGATACGATACACTTATATTATCCTCTATGACAATTGAAGATACGAAACATTTATATTAGCCTACAGTATTACACTATGGAAAATGGAGATACGATACACTTATATTATTCCATTACGACAATTGAAGATATGAAACATTTATATTACAGTATTACACTATAGCAACTGAATATACGATACATTTGTATTATTCCACTATGATAATTGAAGATATGAAACATTTATATTACAGTATTACACTATAGCAACTGAATATACGATACATTTGTATTATTCCACTATGACAATTGAAGATATGAAACATTTATATTACAGTATTACACTATGGCAACTGGAGATACTATACACTTATATTATTCCTCTACGACAATTGAAGATATGAAACATTTATATTAGCCTGCAGTATTACACTATGGCAAATGGAAATACGATACACTTATATTATTCCTCTATCACAATTGAAGATATGAAACATTTATATTAGCCTACAGTATTACACTATGGCAAATGGAGATACGATACACTTATATTATTCCACTATGACAATTGAAGATATGAAACATTTATAATACAGTATTACACTATGGCAACTGGAGATACGATACACTTATATTATTCCACTATGACAATTGAAGATATGAAACATTTATATTACAGTATTACACTATGGCAACTGGAGATACGATACACTTCTATTATTCCTTTATCCCAATTGAAGATATGAAACATTTATATTACAGTATTACACTATGGCAACTGGAGATACGATACACTTATATTATTCCTTTATCCCAATTGAAGATATGAAACATTTATATTACAGTATTACACTATGGCAACTGAAGTTACGATACACTTATATTATTCCTCTATGACAATTGAAAATATGAAACATTTATATTAGCCTACAGTATTACACTATGGCAAATGGAGATACGATACATTTGTATTATTCCTCTATGACAATTGAAGATATGAAACATTTATATTAGCCTACAGTATTACACTATGGCAAATGGAGATACGATACACTTGTATTATTCCATTACGACAATTGAAGATATGAAACATTTATATTACAGTATTACACTATGGCAACTGGAGATACGATACACTTCTATTATTCCTCTATGACAATTGAAGATATGAAACATTTATATTAGCCTACAGTATTACACTATGGCAAATGGAGATACGATACACTTGTATTATTCCATTACGACAATTGAAGATATGAAACATTTATATTACAGTATTACACTATAGCAACTGAATATACGATACATTTGTATTAATCCTCTATGACAATTGAAGATATGAAACATTTATATTACAGTATTACACTATGGCAACTGGAGATACGATACACTTATATTATTCCTCTATGACAATTGAAGATATGAAACATTTATATTTGCCTAAAGTATTACACTATGGCAACTGAATATATGATACACTTGTATTAATCCATTACGACAATTGAAGATATGAAACATTTATATTACAGTATTACACTATAGCAACTGAATATACGATACATTTGTATTATTCCATTGTGACAATCGAAGATACGAAACATTTATATTACAGTATTACACTATAGCAACTGAATATACGATACATTTGTATTATTCCTCTAAGACAATTGAAGATATGAAACATTTATATTACAGTATTACACTATAGCAATTGAATATACGATACATTTGTATTATTCCATTGTGACAATTGAAGATATGAAACATTTATATTACCGTATTACACTATAGCAACTGAATATACGATACATATGTATTATTCCTCTATGACAATTGAAGATATGAAACATTTATATTACAGTATTACACTATGGCAACTGGAGATACGATACATTTATATTATTCCTCTATGACAATTGAAGATATGAAACATTTATATTAGGCTACAGTATTTACACTATGGCAAATGGAGATACGATACACTTGTATTATTCCATTACGACAATTGAATATATGAAACATTTATATTACAGTATTACACTATAGCAACTGGAGATACGATACACTTATATTATTACTCTATGACAATTGAAGATATGAAACATTTATATTAGCCTACAGTATTACAATATGGCAAATGGAGATATGATACACTTGTATTATTACTCTATGACAATTGAAGATATGTAACATTTATATTAGGCTACAGTATTACACTATGGCAACTGGAGATACGATACACTTGTATTATTCCATTACGACAATTGAAGATATGAAACATTTATATTACAGTATTACACTATAGCAACTGGAGATACGATACACTTATATTATTACTCTATGACAATTGAAGATATGAAACATTTATATTAGCCTACAGTATTACACTATGGCAAATGGAGATACGATACATTTGTATTATTCCATTGTAAAAATCGAAGATATGAAACATTTTTATTACAGTATTACACTATGGCAAATGGAGATACGATACACTTGTATTATTACTCTATGACAATTGAAGATATGAAACATTTATATTAGCCTACAGTATTACACTATGGCAAATGGAGATACGATACATTTGTATTATTCCATTGTAAAAATCGAAGATATGAAACATTTTTATTACAGTATTACACTATGGCAAATGGAGATACGATACACTTGTATTATTACTCTATGACAATTGAAGATATGAAACATTTATATTAGCCTACAGTATTACACTATGGCAAATGGAGATACGATACATTTGTATTATTCCATTGTAAAAATCGAAGATATGAAACATTTTTATTACAGTATTACACTATGGCAAATGGAGATACGATACACTTGTATTATTACTCTATGACAATTGAAGATATGAAACATTTATATTAGCCTACAGTATTACACTATGGCAAATGGAGATACGATACATTTGTATTATTCCATTGTGAAAATCGAAGATATGAAACATTTATATTACAGTATTACACTATGGCAACGGAGATACGATACACTTGTATTATTCCACTATGATAATTGAAGATATGAAACATTTATATTACAGTATTACACTATAGCAACTGAATATACGATACATTTGTATTATTCCACTATGACAATTGAAGATATGAAACATTTATATTACAGTATTACACTATGGCAACTGGAGATACTATACACTTATATTATTCCTCTACGACAATTGAAGATATGAAACATTTATATTAGCCTACAGTATTACACTATGGCAAATGGAAATACGATACACTTATATTATTCCTCTATGACAATTGAAGATATGAAACATTTATATTAGCCTACAGTATTACACTATGGCAACTGGAGATACATTACACTTATATTATTCCTCTATGACAATTGAAGATATGAAACATTTATATTACAGTATTACACTATGGCAACTGGAGATACGATACACTTATATTATCCTCTATGACAATTGAAGATATGAAACATTTATATTACAGTATTACACTATGGCAACTGGAGATACGATACACTTATATTATCCTCTATGACAATTGAAGATATGAAACATTTATATTAGCCTACAGTATTACACTATGGCAAATGGAGATACGATACACTTATATTATCCTCTATGACAATTGAAGACATGAAACATTTATATTAGCCTACAGTATTACACTATGGAAAATGGAGATACGATACACTTATATTATTCCATTACGACAATTGAAGATATGAAAAATTTATATTACAGTATTACACTATAGCAACTGAATATACGATACATTTGTATTATTCCACTATGATAATTGAAGATATGAAACATTTATATTACAGTATTACACTATAGCAACTGAATATACGATACATTTGTATTATTCCACTATGACAATTGAAGATATGAAACATTTATATTACAGTATTACACTATGGCAACTGGAGATACTATACACTTATATTATTCCTCTACGACAATTGAAGATATGAAACATTTATATTAGCCTACAGTATTACACTATGGCAAATGGAAATACGATACACTTATATTATTCCTCTATGACAATTGAAGATATGAAACATTTATATTAGCCTACAGTATTACACTATGGCAAATGGAGATACGATACACTTAAATTATTTTACTATGACAATTGAAGATATGAAACATTTATATTACAGTATTACACTATGGCAACTGGAGATACGATACACTTATATTATTCCACTATGACAATTGAAGATATGAAACATTTATATTACAGTATTACACTATGGCAACTGGAGATACATTACACTTATATTATTCCTCTATGACAATTGAAGATATGAAACATTTATATTACAGTATTACACTATGGCAACTGGAGATACGATACACTTCTATTATTCCTTTATGACAATTGAAGATATGAAACATTTATATTACAGTATTACACTATGGCAACTGAAGTTACGATACACTTATATTATTCCTCTACGACAATTGAAAATATGAAACATTTATATTAGCATACAGTATTACACTATGGCAAATGGAGATACGATACATTTGTATTATTCCTCTATGACAATTGAAGATATGAAACATTTATATTAGCCTACAGTATTACACTATGGCAAATGGAGATACGATACACTTGTATTATTCCATTACGACAATTGAAGATATGAAACATTTATATTACAGTATTACACTATGGCAACTGGAGTTACGATACACTTATATTATTCCTCTATGACAATTGAAGATATGAAACATTTATATTTGCCTAAAGTATTACACTATGGCAACTGAATATATGATACACTTGTATTAATCCATTACGACAATTGAAGATATGAAACATTTATATTACAGTATTACACTATAGCAACTGAATATACGATACATTTGTATTATTCCATTGTGACAATTGAAGATATGAAACATTTATATTACAGTATTACACTATAGCAACTGAATATACGATACATATGTATTATTCCTCTATGACAATTGAAGATATGAAACATTTATATTACAGTATTACACTATGGCAACTGGAGATACGATACATTTATATTATTCCTCTATGACAATTGAAGATATGAAACATTTATATTAGGCTACAGTATTTACACTATGGCAAATGGATATACGATACACTTGTATTATTCCATTACGACAATTGAAGATATGAAACATTTATATTACAGTATTACACTATAGCAACTGGAGATACGATACACTTATATTATTACTCTATGACAATTGAAGATATGAAACATTTATATTAGCCTACAGTATTACAATATGGCAAATGGAGATATGATACACTTGTATTATTACTCTATGACAATTGAAGATATGTAACATTTATATTAGGCTACAGTATTACACTATGGCAACTGGAGATACGATACACTTGTATTATTCCATTACGACAATTGAAGATATGAAACATTTATATTACAGTATTACACTATAGCAACTGGAGATACGATACACTTATATTATTACTCTATGACAATTGAAGATATGAAACATTTATATTAGCCTACAGTATTACACTATGGCAAATGGAGATATGATACACTTGTATTATTACTCTATGACAATTGAAGATATGAAACATTTATATTAGCCTACAGTATTACACTATGGCAAATGGAGATACGATACATTTGTATTATTCCATTGTGAAAATCGAAGATATGAAACATTTATATTACAGTATTACACTATGGCAAATGGAGATACGATACACTTGTATTATTACTCTATGACAATTGAAGATATGAAACATTTATATTAGCCTACAGTATTACACTATGGCAAATGGAGATACGATACATTTGTATTATTCCATTGTGAAAATCGAAGATATGAAACATTTATATTACAGTATTACACTATGGCAAAGGAGATACGATACACTTGTATTATTCCACTATGATAATTGAAGATATGAAACATTTATATTACAGTATTACACTATAGCAACTGAATATACGATACATTTGTATTATTCCACTATGACAATTGAAGATATGAAACATTTATATTACAGTATTACACTATGGCAACTGGAGATACTATACACTTATATTATTCCTCTACGACAATTGAAGATATGAAACATTTATATTAGCCTACAGTATTACACTATGGCAAATGGAAATACGATACACTTATATTATTCCTCTATGACAATTGAAGATATGAAACATTTATATTAGCCTACAGTATTACACTATGGCAACTGGAGATACATTACACTTATATTATTCCTCTATGACAATTGAAGATATGAAACATTTATATTACAGTATTACACTATGGCAACTGGAGATACGATACACTTATATTATCCTCTATGACAATTGAAGATATGAAACATTTATATTACAGTATTACACTATGGCAACTGGAGATACGATACACTTATATTATCCTCTATGACAATTGAAGATATGAAACATTTATATTAGCCTACAGTATTACACTATGGCAAATGGAGATACGATACACTTATATTATCCTCTATGACAATTGAAGATATGAAACATTTATATTAGCCTACAGTATTACACTATGGAAAATGGAGATACGATACACTTATATTATTCCATTACGACAATTGAAGATATGAAACATTTATATTACAGTATTACACTATAGCAACTGAATATACGATATATTTGTATTATTCCACTATGATAATTGAAGATATGAAACATTTATATTACAGTATTACACTATAGCAACTGAATATACGATACATTTGTATTATTCCACTATGACAATTGAAGATATGAAACATTTATATTACAGTATTACACTATGGCAACTGGAGATACTATACACTTATATTATTCCTCTACGACAATTGAAGATATGAAACATTTATATTAGCCTACAGTATTACACTATGGCAAATGGAAATACGATACACTTATATTATTCCTCTATGACAATTGAAGATATGAAACATTTATATTAGCCTACAGTATTACACTATGGCAAATGGAGATACGATACACTTAAATTATTTTACTATGACAATTGAAGATATGAAACATTTATATTACAGTATTACACTATGGCAACTGGAGATACGATACACTTATATTATTCCACTATGACAATTGAAGATATGAAACATTTATATTACAGTATTACACTATGGCAACTGGAGATACGATACACTTCTATTATTCCTTTATGACAATTGAAGATATGAAACATTTATATTACAGTATTACACTATGGCAACTGAAGTTACGATACACTTATATTATTCCTCTACGACAATTGAAAATATGAAACATTTATATTAGCATACAGTATTACACTATGGCAAATGGAGATACGATACATTTGTATTATTCCTCTATGACAATTGAAGATATGAAACATTTATATTAGCCTACAGTATTACACTATGGCAAATGGAGATACGATACACTTGTATTATTCCATTACGACAATTGAAGATATGAAACATTCATATTACAGTATTACACTATGGCAACTGGAGATACGATACACTTATATTATTCCTCTATGACAATTGAAGATATGAAACATTTATATTTGCCTAAAGTATTACACTATGGCAACTGAATATATGATACACTTGTATTATTCCATTACGACAATTGAAGATATGAAACATTTATATTACAGTATTACACTATAGCAACTGAATATACGATACATTTGTATTATTCCATTGTGACAATCGAAGATATGAAACATTTATATTACAGTATTACACTATGGCAACTGGAGATACGATACACTTATATTATTCCTCTTGGACAATTGAAGATATGAAACATTTATATTAGCCTACAGTATTTACACTATGGCAAATGGAGATACGATACACTTGTATTATTCCATTACGACAATTGAAGATATGAAACATTTATATTACAGTATTACACTATAGCAACTGGAGATACGATACACTTATATTATTACTCTATGACAATTGAAGATATGAAACATTTATATTAGCCTACAGCATTACACTATGGCAAATGGAGATATGATACACTTGTATCATTACTCTATGACAATTGAAGATATGTAACATTTATATTACAGTATTACACTATGGCAACTGGAGATACGATAGACTTGTATTATTCCATTACGACAATTGAAGATATGAAACATTTATATTACAGTATTACACTATAGCAACTGGAGATACGATACACTTATATTATTACTCTATGACAATTGAAGATATGAAACATTTATATTAGCCTACAGTATTACACTATGGCAAATGGAGATATGATACACTTGTATTATTACTCTATGACAATTGAAGATATGAAACATTTATATTAGCCTACAGTATTACACTATGGCAAATGGAGATACGATACATTTGTATTATTCCATTGTGAAAATCGAAGATATGAAACATTTATATTACAGTATTACACTATGGCAAATGGAGATACGATACACTTGTATTATTACTCTATGACAATTGAAGATATGAAACATTTATATTAGCCTACAGTATTACACTATGGCAAATGGAGATATGATACATTTGTATTATTCCATTGTGAAAATCGAAGATATGAAACATTTATATTACAGTATTACACTATGGCAAAGGAGATACGATACACTTGTATTATTCCACTATGATAATTGAAGATATGAAACATTTATATTACAGTATTACACTATGGCAAATGGAGATACGATACACTTGTATTATTACTCTATGACAATTGAAGATATGAAACATTTATATTAGCCTACAGTATTACACTATGGCAAATGGAGATACGATACATTTGTATTATTCCATTGTGAAAATCGAAGATATGAAACATTTATATTACAGTATTACACTATGGCAACTGGAGATACGATACACTTGTATTATTCCATTACGACAATTGAAGATATGAAACATTTATATTAGCCTACATTATTACACTATGTCAAAAGGAGATTCGATACACTTGTATTATTCCATTACGACAATTGAAGATATGAAACATTTATATTACAGTATTACACTATAGCAACTGAATATACGATACATTTGTATTATTCCATTGTGTCAATCGAAGATATGAAACATTTCTATTACAGTATTACACTAAGGCAACTGGAGATACAATACAATTTGTTTTATTCCACTATGGTAATTAAATATATGAAATTTATGTATTATTCCACTAAGACAATTGAAGATATTAGAAACATTTGTATTATTCCAATATGGCAATTAAAGATATAAAACGCTTATATTATTACACCATGGCAACTGGAGATATGATAAATTTGTGTTATGCCACTATGGCACTTGAAGATAACAATACATTTTTATTCATCCACTCGCCTAATTAAAGATATGAACATGTTGTATTATTCCACTATGGAAATTCAAAATATAAAATATTTATATTGTTGCACATGCTAATAAGAAATATGACACATTAATGCATTAACTCGATTGGAGTTTTGAATCATTTGCATTAATGCGCTATACCAATTGAAGTTATGAAACATATGTATTATTTCACATGCCAATTTAAGTTATGACACATTTGTATTAATGCACTAACCCAATTTAAGTTATGACACATTTGTATTAATGCACTAACCCAATTTAAGTTATGACACATTTGTATTAATGCACTAACCCAATTTAAGTTATGACACATTTGTATTAATGCACTAACCCAATTTAAGTTATGAAACATTTGCATTATTGCCCTTGCTAATTAATGTTATGACACATTGGTATTAATGCACTAACCCAATTTTAGCTATGACACATTTGTATTAATAAACTAACCGAATTTAAGTTATGAAACATTTGCATTATTGCCCTTGCTAATTAATGTTATGACACTTTTGTATTAATGCACTAGGCCCTAACCCAATTTAAGTTATGAAACATTTGTATTATTGCCCTTGCTAATTAATGTTATGACACTTTTGTATTAATGCACTAACCCAATTTAGGTTATGAAACATTTGCAATTTTGCTTTGCTAATTAATGTTATGACACATTGGTATTAATGCACTAACCCAATTTTAGCTATGACACATTTGTATTAATAAACTAACCGAATTTAAGTTATGAAACATTTGCATTATTGCCCTTCCTAATTAATGTTATGACATTTTTGTATTAATGCACTAACCCAATTTAAGTTATGAAACATTTGCATTATTGCCCTTGCTAATTAATGTTATGACACTTTTGTATTAATGCACTAACCCAATTTAAGTTATGAAACATTTGCATTATTGCCCTTGCTAATTAATGTTATGACACATTGGTATTAATGCACTAACCCAATTTAAGCTATGACACATTTGTATTATTGCCCTTGCTAATTAATGTTATGACACATTTGTATTAATGCACTAACCCAATTTAAGTTATGAAACATTTGCATTATTGCCCTTGCTAATTAATGTTATGACACATTTGTATTAATGCACTAACCCAATTTAAGTTATGAAACATTTGCATTATTGCCCTTTCTAATTAATGTTATGACACATTTGTATTAATGCACTAACCCAATTTAAGTTATGAAACATTTGCATTATTGCCCTTGCTAATTAATGTTATGACACATTGGTATTAATGCACTAACCCAATTTAAGCTATGAAACATTTGCATTATTGCCCTTGCTAATTAATGTTATGACACATTGGTATTAATGCACTAACCCAATTTAAGCTATGACACATTTGTATTAATAAACTAACCGAATTTAAGTTATGAAACATTTGCATTATTGCCCTTGCTAATTAATGTTATGACACTTTTGTATTAATGCACTAACCCAATTTAAGTTATGAAACATTTGCATTATTGCCCTTGCTAATTAATGTTATTACACATTGGTATTAATGCACCAACCCAATTTAAGCTATGACACATTTGTATTAATAAACTAACCGAATTTAAGTTATGAAACATTTGTATTATTGCCCTTGCTAATTAATTTTATGACTCATTTGTATAAATTCACTAACCCAATTTACGTTATGAAACATTTGTATTATTTCCCTTGCTAAGTAATGTTATGATACATTCTTATTAATGTACTAACCCAGTTGAAGCTATGAAACTTTTCTATTATTGCACATGCCAATTAAAGTTATGATATATTTTTATTAATGCACTAACCCAATGGAAGATATGAAACATTTGTATTAATGTACAAACCTAATTGAAGATTGTTGGCATAGTGATGAAAATAAGCAATAAGAATGAAACTTCAGATGTAATTGGATTGGATAGAGGTATTAGACAGCGACGCTGCTTATCACCAACACTTCTTAATACGTGGATAACACCAACACTCCTAGAACAAATAATTGGAGAGAAATTTGATCTGAAAATAGGAGTTAACATAGTGGTAAGGAAAGTGGAGTGTATTAACAGTAGCATGTGGTATGCCAGTGTTGGTAATAAGTTAAAGATAATGAAAGAAAATGGTGAATGAGATCTACAAAATATGTGACAAATACGAAATGAGAATAAACTAAAAAAAGAAGATAAATAGCATGGTTTAGGAGGGCGAGTAGTAGATAATACAAAACATTGAGGAGAGAACTAAGAGAACATTTAGAACAATTCAGAATCTAGGTAGTGCAATCACAAGTGGTGTGTGATGGCTAAGGAAGACTTTAGTGAAAAGAGAAGGTTATTATGTAGGCCACTGGAAAAAGTGCTAAGAAATAGATTAATAACATGTTACCTCTACGGAGTAAACCATTGATACTAAGAAAAGAAGATATAAGAATATTAGATTCAGTGGAGATCTGGCTATCGAGGAGAGTGGAAGGTGTAAGATGAGAAGATAAAGTTACTGAAGAGTATAAGAGGAGAGACAACTAGTTAATTAAAAAGGAAGAGAAAAGGAAACTATCTAAGGACATATAATGAGAAAACAGTGTTTATTGAGGATAGTTTTTATAGGAATTTTATTAGAAGATGCCAATTGATGGATGATATAAATAAGGAAGGGGAAACGATGCTGTGATACAAAGGAGGTGGTGCAAAGCAAAGGAAAGTAGATAAATATTTCATGAAAACCTGCAGAAATACCAATTATGATGAATATGACACATTTGTATTGATACATGATCTTAATTGAATATATGACATATTTGTATTGATACATGATCTCGATTGAATATATGACATATTTGTATTGATACATGATCTCAATTGAAGATATGACATATTTGTATTGATACATGATCTCGATTGAAGATATGACATATATGTATTGATACATGATCTCAATTGAAGATATGACATATTTGTATTGATACATGATCTCGATTGAAGATATGACATATTTGTATTGATACATGATCTCAATTGAAGATATTACATATTTGTATTGATACATGATCTCGATTGAAGATATGACATATATGTATTGATACATGATCTCGATTGAATATATGACATATTTGTATTGATACATGATCTCGATTGAACATATGACATATTTGTATTGATACATGATCTCGATTGAAGATATGACATA
This sequence comes from Stictocephala bisonia, assembly GCA_035578905.1. Classification (NCBI taxonomy): domain Eukaryota; kingdom Metazoa; phylum Arthropoda; class Insecta; order Hemiptera; family Membracidae; genus Stictocephala; species Stictocephala bisonia. Next base: position 87,148 of record JAQJVL010000966.1, on the reverse strand, counting down.
TATGTATTGATACATGATCTCGATTGAAGATATGATATATTTGTATTGATACATGATCTCGATTGAAGATATGACATATTTGTATTGATACATGATCTCGATTGAAGATATGACATATTTGTATTGATACATGATCTCGATTGAACATATGACATATTTGTATTGATACATGATCTCGATTGAAGATATGACATATTTGTAATAATGCACCATCGTAATTTAAGATATGGCACATTTAAATTAATGAACAATTTAAGATATTGCACATTTAAATTAATCACTATATAGAATAATAGTGGAACACTTTCAACTCGTTAATATTTTAATATCAGTGTCAATGCGTATTTAATTAATCAAAATATAATACTAGGTACAGCAGTTGTATGAAGGTTAAGAGAGTTAACCATACTATAAATTATATAGTTCATGGTCTTCAGCACTCGGGGGGTATTACCTGGACATATTTAGTTTACCATAGCTGTCCCAAGTCCCATTCGGGTTCAAACGTGTGTCCCAGGAACGATCACCGTCAGCTCTGGCCTCCTTTTAATAGAAGGTGTTGGACTGTCAAACCGAAGAATTTTTCGTTCCACAGACTCCAAAAAGGAGAATCACTAGTTGCATTATAGAGCAATCCGCCTTGAGCGGTCCAATCCCGAGCCTACCTGGCGGGGCTAAGCCGGGGAGGCTAAGGCGTATTTTACTAGTAAATAAAGCAGCGTGTAAGACCCTGTTCCACTCAATTTGTGACACGGCAAACACTTTTTGTGCTCCCTTCCCACCCATCCACCCACCCCGTCGACTTACGACACCCGCGCTTTTGTTACCGCCCCAAACGGCGCAAACTAACCTTGAAATTAGCGTAAAACAGCGTCAATCTTCTCCCCTAACCTGGCCGGAAACGGGCAGTCTTTTCGTCTACTGATGCCAGCTGTAAAAACCAAATCTAAGTTGCAAGCCGTATAAAATTCCTCCATCACTATTCTTCAACAAAACTAAAAAAGTTATACTTTTTTTAGCGTCACATCAGTGGAAGCGCGTAGATAAGGCTTTATTTCTTTCTTTTATGCCATCTGAACGTGGTTGACACACTGAAATCAATAGATTATGTTAGTGGTAAATAAATTTGTGCTAAAGAATGTGGTAACTGAGAGATTATACAATTTAAATGTGTCACTCATCGTAAATTCAAAATCTCAATCCAGAAAAATGGTTCAGTCAACTGTGGTCTATAATTTGTCCAAGCAACACCGATTTATATGAACATTAGAACTAGATTATACTTCCCCTCTACTTCAAAGTTGACCCTGTTTCACCGATTGCTTTTTATTTTTAGGGGTGACAAATACCCCTAAAAATTCATTTTTAAATAATTTGAGTCAATATCATTTGATATATAAGTGACATAATTTAGCCTATTATTTGGTAAACAGTTTTTACCCTGTAAGCTACCTCTTGAATAGGTAATCATGACATAAACAAAAATCTTCAAAATGTTTTTTAGCATCTTTGAATAATTCAATATCACAGGTTTGCATACACATTTGGATTTAGGCTCAACTTACTGTCGTGTTTAAAGTTATTACTGTGCCGGGGATTGCTTACTGTTTTTAGGGGTGAATTCGCCCCTGTTTGGGGTCTAAAAATGTCTAGTTTGCTCGCAAATAAAATTATTGACTTCATAAAAAAAACTTTATAGGCCAAAAGTAGCTTAGAATTAGCTAATACATCGATCCCCGGACTTATTATTTCACCCCCGAGAAAGGGGTGGCATCCACCCTCAATGTAAAAGCAACCACCGCCGCAGGATCTGATTTGAAGTAGAGGGTAATTAGAACCTGAATCCAAATTTTCATTAAAATCTGTGTTACTTGGGCTTTTAGAATATTATTCTGTGGTGTTACTTTAAGTCCGTCTTTGACGGGACTAAAACGTGTTCAGCTCTACTAGAATGATTTTAATTAGAATTTCAATAAGCCTAGTTAATATTGAAGAGTAATCTGATATCCATTACATCCTTTTTTTAACAAAAAATTCATTTATATACAGCATTGTTATGAAAAAGGACCACCAAGAGAATAAGAAAGATCACATCGGTAACAATTTGTGTAAGCCCGCTTGCATGGAAATAAAATATTTAATTTTAAAAAATTACCTTACCACAATATTTTCTTAGCCAGTTCTGCGTCATACTAAACTTTGACACCGCTGAACCACCCCAGTTTACATCTCCATTAGCCAAGCAGACACTGGTGACGTCAGACCGGAAGCGGATATCAGCCGCTGGGGGAGGCATATTGTTCCATCCATCTCCGCTCCTACACTGGCTAACTACCCCCACTGCCTCCCTTTAACTTCATGCATTGTTACTTAGTCTAGCATTTTTGTATTTTACACGTCGATGAAAGCTTAAAGTAAAGATTTTCCTTACTTAGGAAAATGTATGACTAAAAGGGTGGCCAGGGGATTAAGAGTTTAGTGTCTTTCAGTGGAAGTAGGTTACTTGTTCACAAGTCAGCCTTAGCAGTTAAACTATAAAGATGCCAACGTACAGAATGAACAATGTTTTAAGTACATTATTTGCTTTTTAGCTTTGGAATTATGAGTGGTGCATTATTCATATACTTAAGGCTGTATAAATGCAATTGACAGTAGGACAGGTAATCATGACTTAATTTTCATTCCTATCAATAATTATTACATATCATATTAAATCACAATAGTAACAATTTTACTGTAAAACACACAAAGTTGAAGTAGTGTTGTTATAAACGAAAAGGTTTCTTTGATTTTTCAAGTTCCAGAATCTCGTCGAGCAAGCAAGCAGGCTGCACAAACAGTGTAGTGACTCCATCAACCGTCACCAACATAAGGACCGATATTTATTCTCTTGGCGTATAAACATTTATAAATATATGAACATTGATCATTTATAATTTGTATGGTTAAGAATACTCATATTTTGAAATCTACACAGATTATCAATTTAAACTTATAGAACTAAGAGTTTATTCCATAATTTAATGACAATAACCGGTAAAATCTAAGTTACCGACAGTAACAAAACCACTAGCAAGTCGTCGTTAACGTAATATAGCTATATTATAAAAATAGGTTATGTGTTTTTTTAAATATCTGAATACTTAAATATAGAATATTCATCCATTGTTATATGCATTATGCTAATGTGTTAGTGACGAGGGCATACTTAAGATATTGTTAATTATTTGTTGAACACAAACCAAATAACCATTTACGAATAAAAAAGACTTTGAAACAATAGAAGCTACCAATAAGTAACACATAGAAAATAAAGCCATCCGAACCAAAGTTTACAGTCTATAAACCGGCGGTGACCACCGCAAGGCGTAAAACTTCAAATGGCTACTCTGCCCAGGAATGTTTTTCTCCAGCTAGTTTTCAGGTGTAGTAAAAAAAGACGAGGCGACTGTAAAAGCGTAGTAAAGCAGGAGGAGTCGTTCCCAGCAGCGAGAGGGACAAAAGAACCGTGTCAACGTAGAAATGTCAAACAGTCGACCGGATGGGCCTTTCTGTCTGCCCACCGGCCGCACATCCCGCGCTAAACGATTTCCAACCGCGGCCTCCATTCATGAGGCGACGTCAAAGAGACTGTGGTCGGAGAGTACTTGGGTACGGCAGCAAGACGTTCATGAAAGACTGATTGCCTTCACAGTGACATTAAAAAAATAAAATCATCAAAATCTATATTTTTGAAATTTTCGGAAATATTTTAGACCTTTAAAAATGTTTAAAATTGTAATTTGTCGATATTTTGTATACCTTTCAAAAATTTTCAGATTTTTTTAATTTTACAGATTTTCTAGGTTTTTCATATTTTCTACATTTTTCAGATGGTTTGAAAGTTTTCAGATTTTTCAATATTTAGATTTTTGAGATTTAAAATTTGTTGTTTTTTTAAATTGTTAACTGTCAAACTCGATTAAAAATGTATCGAACATATAAGACTTTTAAAAACTGTTTGGAGGAAAAATAAATCACAAACCTTTTTGCAAGTTCTGAGACTTCCACGGTCACTATTCGAACTATTTACATTATCGTATTCCGGATTGGACAGTGTTGATGTAGGCCTACATGTTGCCGACGTTTCGAATACATAACATTACAAGCCTCAAGGGCGACACACTCGATGAGTAGCAGTGTGTCGGCCTAAAGATGAGTGCAGCAAACAAACTGCAAAAAACAAAATGAGACAAGGTCCAACCTGGATTACGATAATGTAAAACAAACAGTTTTTGATCTTATACTTTCCTTTAATTTAAATCTATAGTAATCCGGAAAAAAGATGCCAAAACTGAGATAACTAAAGTTTTCTAAGCTAAGGCTACATAAGACGTTTGGTTAAAGCAACTGGTTGCTGACCACGTTTCTTCATGTTTCGAGAACGTTTAGGATATACTTTCACAAAAGGACAATAAAAAAGGAAATAAAAATGTACAAATATTTTTTTTTAATTAAGTTAGGACTACCTCAAAAATTGCTATTGAATCGCTTCAATATTTCTAAGTATACTATGATTTAAAATTAAAAAATTACCAAATGTAATCTTAATGTTAGGTGTTCTATTTCTATTTATATGTATTGTATTAAATAAGTTTGACTAAATTCCTTTGACTAAAATCCTAAATAGTGGATTTGCGTAATATTTTCTTTAGGTTAAAGAGGTTCTATTTTCCTTTTTCTAAGTACCTGGAATTAATACAACATGCATAAAGGGAAGGGTTTAAGTAATTGAGTGAAGGCATTACTAACCACAGCACACATCCGATACATTACTAACCACAGCACACATCCGATACGCAAACTTGCATTACAGTTTTATTCATTAGGACACACTCCTTGAAACCTCTGATCGAGTATGCAGAGAAATTTACTTTACACTTTTTAAAAGAAAAACAAGCCCTTTAATATGTTTTTACTTGTGTCCCTTGAGTTATTTTTGTATTTTCAAATTATTAATGGTGAACTTTATATACACGCTGTAGATTATTGTATTTTAAGATTTAAACACATCACTCAGACCTCATAAACTGCTTAATAGAGCAATTAATGTCGTCAGTAGATTTGATTTCACCCCATGGTAACGGCTTCAACCATACGTTGTCGGGGCAGTTAATGGCCGCGATATGGTGTTGTAGCCGGGGGGTGCCACAATCACAGACGTAATCACCGTTGTGATTCATCAGCGAGTCACCTGGCCGACACGTGTTGAAGGTCACGTGTCTGTGGGAACCTGTGGGAATGGTATAGCTAAACAATAGTTACAACAAATGTTTTGTAACGTATGCAATTTATAGATAAAGTTGAAACTTGTATTAATAGATATTTATTAACATATTCATAGAAACTGTTTCGCTAATTTCTGATTCACTAATATTTCCCACTGGGTTTATATTTAAGAAAATTAAGCAATTGATTAAAACCACACGTTTTTATGATCGTAAAATGAAAATGCCTCCACACACATTTCTGGTGCTCGAACTACGCATGTATCAAAAGGTTATTTGTATTAAATCTAATTCGTGAAATGTTTAATAGAAAATATAGGTTGAATTGTAATTTTTATCGCTTAAAACTATTTAAAGATAGTTGTTATCGAATTCCTAGATCGTGTAATGTATGGTCCTACAACGGTTTGGTAAAATGTTGAGATTATTAATTTAGGTATTTTCTGGGGCGATCGACAATGGAGCGTCTGTCAAAACTATATCAAACTGTCAGCCAGGAAATCGTCCAAGTGCGACACTGGAGCGCCTAAGTGTGAGGCGCTCCCTTTCGTACCCTCGCGGGTCCAGTGTGACAAAGGTTCAAAAACTAGGGCTTCCTGATATCTATGATGACATTGTGTTTAACTTGAAAGTAATCTAATTATAGTTGATACATATTATGTTAATTAAAATAGGTAACGTAGTTGGTTCAATCCCAGCCAGCTTCATGTGCTAAAGGTTCTCCGTTCGATCCCAATCAGAGTCAATACATTTTGAGAAGGATCAGCTGATACCCACCGGCTGTTCATTTGTCATTGGGCTATTAATTAATGACACTTTTTAAGGAATAGTCGGCCTTAGTTTGTAACAACGACTACATTCGCTCATCTACACTCATCACACTCATTCGAAATCCATATTCGCCCATATCTTGACGATCGGCGTCTTTTGAATAAATCATGTTATTTACATAAGATCTGGGTTAGATTCCCGGTTTGGTTCGCAAATTTCACACTTCAAACTTCTTTAGAATTAAAATCCTTCTGGCATTCAAACTGTAAATATAAGCTATAAAAGTCATTTGGCATAGTATTTGATTCTGTTTGAAAATATCTTGTTCGTTGATTTAGTTAGCTAATGCAACAGTCATATGATCTCGGAAAAAAAACTCAACCAAAGACACCAAACAAAAACTGAACAGCTACAGCGTCGACTAAACATTTTTATTTAGCCTAAACGGTATATTGTTAGGGAAATTAGTATGAATGCTTTCTATCAAGAGTAGGAGCAACGATTAGATTTATGTAGGTAGTTAAAAGGAGATTTAAGAGTTTATAATAATTTCATATTTTAGAATATTGTACAAGTACATTATTTAATGTTAAATAGCATATTTTTTAAGTTTACAATGATTTTATATTTAAGAATGTTTTATATTGTAAATATTAAGTATTTAAAATATCATGATTCGTTTAAATTTCAATATTTTTTGTTTTAGACTATTATTGCCTACAGATTGAGTGTAAATAGTATTTTTGTTTGAGTTTTTGTAACTTTATTTGTTTTGTGTAAATAACGTTTTATATATATTAGAATGTTATAAATAGTAAGTGTGAAAACTAAAAAAATAGCATATATTGATAGATCATTAGCATATTAAATAGCATGTTAAAAAACCATGTTGATTTTTTTAATTATTTTATATTATTTCAAATGTTACGCAAGTTTTAAAAAATTACATTATTTGAATGTACTTTTTTCATATATTTATAATGTTGATCATTTTACATGTTATTGTTCCACATTTTTATGGAGTTTCATTTCATATTTTGAATTTATATAAATATAAAGTACGTAAGTGTTATCACGCATTATTTTGTTTAAATTTAAATATTCTTTCTTATTTTGGAAAATATGTACATATTAAATACATAGCACATTATGTTTCAGTTTCATTATCAGTTTTTACACGTATATGTTGTACATACAAACACGTTGTCTGTATAGATTAGAGTTTTGCTGTGTAGTAGTCTTTTTTGTAGTTCAGCAATTGTTCGGTACTTTAGTTTAATTCATTCTATTTCTTAAATTAATGTCCCCAGATCTTATATTTAAAAGTAAATATTGTTCCATCTCTGAAGTAACTACGTGCTTTTTCAGTAAATGTAACGATACAATTAATTTATTTACTGGTTTATTTTTTATTTTGATTATATTGTCAATTTTTTTGTAAATTTTTTACTACGTACAATAATGAGTGAAGTTGACCATTTCCTCCAATATAGATTCGTTATTTACAGGCCTATTTACTAAGGTTAATATTTCATAATTAATTAATATACATGGGCTAAGGGGCAAGTCATGGATAGAGGAAGAGTGTCTACGTGTTCCTTTTACACAAAACTAAATAGTGTCAAGTTTGTAATTTTTCAAAATAGAACACAATAAATACATCATACAGTATTTAGTCTTTGGGAGTTGATTTGGTAAGCATGACGCGGTCCACCTCCGAAGACCAAGATAGTTAGTGTGCACAAACAAGCGTGGATGTCGTCTACCTGTACGATTATAAAACAAGTCTGCAATAATTCAACCATTTGGTTAATTCAAACATGATTAAAAATAATTATCACAGGACATTATTAGTTTGGACTGGTCTCTTACAATAACCCCCTACTAGGACTATCAAATTATTATCACAGGACATTACTAGTTTGGACTGGTCTCATACAATAACCCCCTACTAGGACTATCAAATTATTATCACAGGACATTATTAGTTTGGACTGGTCTCTTACAATAACCCCCTACTAGGACTATCAAATTATTATCACAGGACATTACTAGTTTGGACTGGTCTCATACAATAACCCCCTACTAGGACTATCAAATTATTATCACAGGACATTACTAGTTTGGACTGGTCTCTTACAATAACCCCCTACTAGGACTATCAAATAATTATCACAGGACATTATTAGTTTGGACTGGTCTCTTACAATAACCCCCTACTAGGACTATCAAATTATTATCACAGGACATTACTAGTTTGGACTGGTCTCTTACAATAACCCCCTACTAGGACTATCAAATTATTATCACAGGACATTATTAGTTTGGACTGGTCTCTTACAATAACCCCCTACTAGGACTATCAAATAATTATCACAGGACATTATTAGTTTGGACTGGTCTCTTACAATAACCCCCTACTAGGACTATCAAATAATTATCACAGGACATTATTAGTTTGGACTGGTCTCTTACAATAACCCCCTACTAGGACTATCAAATAATTATCACAGGACATTACTAGTTTGGACTGGTCTCTTACAATAACCCCCTACTAGGACTATCAAATTATTATCACAGGACATTACTAGTTTGGACTGGTCTCTTACAATAACCCCCTACTAGGACTATCAAATAATTATCACAGGACATTATTAGTTTGGACTGGTCTCTTACAATAACCCCCTACTAGGACTATCAAATAATTATCACAGGACATTACTAGTTTGGACTGGTCTCTTACAATAACCCCCTACTAGGACTATCAAATTATTATCACAGGACATTACTAGTTTGGACTGGTCTCTTACAATAACCCCCTACTAGGACTATCAAATTATTATCACAGGACATTACTAGTTTGGACTGGTCTCTTACAATAACCCCCTACTAGGACTATCAAATAATTATCACAGGACATTACTAGTTTGGACTGGTCTCTTACAATAACCCCCTACTAGGACTATCAAATTATTATCACAGGACATTACTAGTTTGGACTGGTCTCTTACAATAACCCCCTACTAGGACTATCAAATTATTATCACAGGACATTACTAGTTTGGACTGGTCTCTTACAATAACCCCCTACTAGGACTATCAAATAATTATCACAGGACATTACTAGTTTGGACTGGTCTCTTACAATAACCCCCTACTAGGACTATCAAATAATTATCACAGGACATTACTAGTTTGGACTGGTCTCTTACAATAACCCCCTACTAGGACTATCAAATAATTATCACAGGACATTACTAGTTTGGACTGGTCTCTTACAATAACCCCCTACTAGGACTATCAAATTATTATCACAGGACATTACTAGTTTGGACTGGTCTCTTACAATAACCCCCTACTAGGACTATCAAATTATTATCACAGGACATTACTAGTTTGGACTGGTCTCTTACAATAACCCCCTACTAGGACTATCAAATAATTATCACAGGACATTACTAGTTTGGACTGGTCTCTTACAATAACCCCCTACTAGGACTATCAAATACAGAATCAATGTACACTTATTCCTACAAAATATGCAGTGCACTAAACAAAAAGTCAGTGTGATAGTAGCCCTTGTGATATTTGATTGGTTGGTATTGAGGATGCTCCGCGAGTTGAGCTAGATAGCAGGTAGAGCTCCGAGGACAGGTAGTTTTAGGTGCGACAGAGGAGCGCCTCCGGAAAGGGTTGGAGAGGCGCTCCTGAGTCACACCCCTAGTGAACATTATTTATGACAACCCCTCAGCCAGGCAAGAGGCGCTCCTGTGTCACGGAGTCATTTTTCTGCAAGACCCCGGCCAAATAAATTCTCTCTCTCTAGTATTGAGGGTAACCATACTAAGGTTTTAAGATTGACTATCGTAATAATTTATTTTACGGCCATAATTTATTGGAAAACATCATAATGATTAATGCACATGATAATAGTCTTCCTAACAAATCCAGAAATGTAAAGTCTTTGTATTGTTATTGTTGGCATAAGTTTTTGACACTTCACTAAGTCTTTGAACATAATCCCATGTTAGGGAATCCGATAATCGTGAGAAAAAGTTATTTGTATAACTTTTGGACTTTTGTACTTACAGTTTTTTCCGTTACATAAATGACAGGACACTATATATAATTTACTGTATGAGACATTTAGTAACGATGGACATTTCAATTGAACTTAAAATGAAGTTAACAGTCGGTTTTAAGTAATGAAGTAATATTTTTAGACATTGAGGGGCAATGACCTTACAAATCATCGTTGCTGTACGGCCCTGTAAACTATTACTCTAAACTTTACTTCTTTCGATCGGCAACTAAGTTTCTTGGGGAAGTACTAAGTTTATTGGTAAAAATACCAAAATTTATAGATGAAGTACCAAGTATATTGTTGAAGTAACAAGTTTATTTGTGAAGTATTGAGTGTATTTGTAAAGTACTTCATCTATAAATGTAATGTAAAGTGCCGTTTTATTATACTGCGGTCGGCTTTCTGTGTTAGTCATCCTTGTTCACTGGCTCTTGATTGACGCTATTTTGGTTGTTCTATGTTGTGTTTATAGTTTTCTGTGCACATTTAAAATGTTTAATACAGTAAACACCCACCCGCCCACCCATACACGTACAGACGTATTGACCCACTCGCCCACCCATACACGTACAGAAGTATTGACCCACTCGCCCACCCATACACTTACAGAGGTATTGGTGAGTATACAATAAAATTGGTGAATACCAAGTTTATTGGTAAAGTATCAACTTTATAGATGAAGTAACAAGTATATTGGTGAAGTAACAAGTTTATTTATGAAGTATTAAGTGTATTTGTAAAATACCAAGTGTATTGGTGAATACCAAGTATATTGGTAAAGTAATAAGTTTATAGATGAATTACCAAGTATATTGGTGAAGTAACAAGTGTATTGGTGAATACCAAGTTTATTAGTAAAGTACCAAGTTTATAGATGAAGTACCAAGTATATTGGTGAAGTAACAACCATAACATGGAAAATGTATGAAATGTTGTGGAATTTACAGCTCAAAACGCTCTCTTCTCACTCATTTCATTACAGATATCAACTATATAACCCTCTCATTCATCTCATTACAGATATCAACTATACAACCTTCTCACTCATCTCATTACAGATATCAACTATATAACCTTCTCATTCATCTCATTACAGATATCAACTATACAACCTTCTCACTCATCTCATTACAGATATCAACTATACAACCTTCTCACTCATCTCATTACAGATATCAACTATATAACCTTCTCATTCATCTCATTACAGGTATCAACTATACAACCTTCTCACTCATCTCATTACAGGTATAAACTATATAACCTTCTCACTCATCTCATTACAGATATCAACTATACAACCTTCTCATTCATCTCATTACAGATATCAACTATACAACCTTCTCACTCATCTCATTACAGATATCAACTATATAACCTTCTCATTCATCTCATTACAGATATCAACTATACAACCTTCTCACTCATCTCATTACAGGTATAAACTATATGACCTTCTCACTCATCTCATTACAGATATCAACTATATAACAGTGTCAACGATGTATTATCACTTGATTTTATCAGTATTAAAGTTATGTAGGTACTTGATTTTGCTTGTTTGAACTTAAATTTAATTTAAATTCATGTCCATGTTAAGCTTAAACGTGCAAAATTAAGTACCTACGTTGTAACGCAAATATTCTGTTAAATTAATTATTATAACAATAACCTGAAATATGTTCAATTACTTTTAACCTTAAACCTGCAAATTCGAGATAGATCTACATACCTGATTTACATGTTAAAACAAAACTTTAATGAAATTTACACTATGTTCTACACCCTGTAGATTATATTAACATTATTTCTCCTCATCAGCATTAGTTCCATCAAGGATCGTTTAACGTGGACTAACTTGTCCTGCGGTTGAGCGTCGAGCGCAGGTTGATAGATTTTCAGTAGGCGTTTGAAAAGCTTTTTCATCGTGTATTTTAAAGATTTTCCATTCCTTTGTATTCTCTCTGGTCCTTATTTAGAAGATAAACTCTTACCATTTTGGTGAGTCATTATTTAAAGTACAATTTAGTGGCGTGTATTCAGAGAACTTTGTTGCCAGTTCAGATATCCCCCAAGGCTACCGATGTAAAATCTGTCTTGAACTGTGAAGGCTAACTCTATACCGACAATATTAAAGTATCTATTCGATTCGCTTATACAGGAGATCTAGCTCTTCAATCATGTATAATTTTGCTCTGAGGAAGGCTAAGAAGAGAACTACATGTTACGGTACCTCAGCAAAACAGAGCTATTTTCGTTCACACGTAAAACATGACATTAAAATCAATGGAAGAAAAAAAAATCATGTCGTCTAAGATCTTGGCTTTCACATAGTCTCAAAGTTGATCTTTTCTGAACATGAAAACCAGAGTAAGTGTGATGAGCACCGGACTCACTTTGAAAAGCACCATGCTAACTATGACAAGCACCGGAGTAAGTGTGATGAGCACCAGAGTAAGCGTGATGAGTACCAGGCTAACTGTGAAGAGCATTAAGTGTAATGAGCACCGGACTCACTTAGAAAAGCACCATGCTAACTATGACAAGCACCGGAGTAAGTGTGATGAGCACCTGACTAACTGTGAAGAGCACTATGATAACTGTTACGAGCACCAGAGTAAGAGCGATGAGCACCTGACTAACTGTGAAGAGCACTATGATAACTGTTACGAGTACAAGAGTAAGAGCGATGAGCACCTGACTAACTGTGAAGAGCACTATGATAACTGTTACGAGTACCAGAGTAAGAGCGATGAGCACCTGACTAACTGTGAAGAGCACTATGATAACTGTTACGAGCACCAGAGTAAGTGTGATGAGCACCTGACTAACTGTGAAGAGCACTATGATAACTGTTACGAGCACCAGAGTAAGTGTGATGAGCACCTGACTAACTGTGAAGAGCACTATGATAACTGTTACGAGCACCAGAGTAAGTGTGATGATCATCTGACTAACTGTGAAGAGCACCAGAGTAAGTGTGATGAGCATCTGACTAACTGTGAAGAGCACTATGATAACTGTTACGAGCACCAGAGAAAGTGTGATGAGCATCTGACTAACTGTGAAGAGCACTATGATAACTGTTACGAGCACCAGAGTAAGTGTGATGAGCACCTGACTAACTGTGAAGAGCACTATGATAACTGTTACGAGCACCAGAGTAAGTGTGATGAGCACCTGACTAACTGTGAAGAGCACTATGATAACTGTTACGCGCACCAGAGTAAGTGTGATGAGCATCTGACTAACTGTGAAGAGCACTATGATAACTGTTACGAGCACCAGAGTAAGTGTGATGAGCACCTGACTAACTGTGAAGAGCACCAGAGTAAGTGTGATAAGCACCTGACTAACTGTGAAGAGCACTATGATAACTGTTACGAGCACTAGAGTAAGTGTGATGAGCACCTAACTAACTATGAAGAGCACTAGAGTAAGTGTGATGAGCACCTAACTAACTGTGAAGAGCACCAGAGTAAGTGTGATGAGCACCTGATTAACTTGTGAAGAGTACTGTGGTAACTATGACGAGCACCGTAGTAAGTGTATTAAGCACTTGAATAACTATAAAGAGCACTATGGTAACTATAATGAGCCCCAGAGTAAGTGAGATGAGCACCTAACTAACTGTGAAGAGCACCAGAGTAAGTGTGATGAGAACCTAACTAACTGTGAAGAGCACCAGAGTAAGTGTGATGAGCACCTGACTAACTGTGAAGAGCACCAGAGTATGTGTGATGAGAACCTGACTAACTGTGAAGAGCACTATGATAACTGTTACGAGCACTAGAGTAAGTGTGATGAGCACCTAACTAACTATGAAGAGCACTAGAGTAAGTGTGATGAGCACCTAACTAACTGTGAAGAGCACCAGAGTAAGTGGTAAGTGTGATGAGCACCTGATTAACTTGTGAAGAGTACTGTGGTAACTATGACGAGCACCGTAGTAAGTGTATTAAGCACTTGAATAACTATAAAGAGCACTATGCTAACTATAATGAGCCCCAGAGTAAGTGAGATGAGCACCTAACTAACTGTGAAGAGCACCAGAGTAAGTGTGATGAGCACCTGATTAACTTGTGAAGAGTACTGTGGTAACTATGACGAGCACCGTAGTAAGTGTATTAAGCACTTGAATAACTGTAAAGAGCACTATGATAACTATAATGAGCCCCACAGTAAGTGAGATGAGCACCTGACTAACTGTGAAGAGCACTATGCTAACTGTAATGAGCCCCACAGTAAGTGAGATGAGCACCTGGCTAACTGTGAATAGCCAAGAGTAAGTGTGATGAGCACCTGGCTAACTGTGAAGAGCACCAACCTAACTATGACGAGGATCAGAGTAAGTGTGATGAGCACCTGACTAACTGTGAAGAGCACCAAGCTAACTATGACGAGGACCAGAGTAAGTGTGATGAGCACCTGACTAACTGTGAAGAGCACCAAGCTAACTATGACGAGGACCAGAGTAAGTGTGATGAGCACCTGACTAACTGTGAAGAGCACCAAGCTAACTATGACGAGGACCAGAGTAAGTGTGATGAGCACCTGACTAACTGTGAAGAGCACCAAGCTAACTATGACGAGGACCAGAGTAAGTGTGATGAGCACCTGACTAACTGTGAAGAGCACCAAGCTAACTATGACGAGGACCAGAGTAAGTGTGATGAGCACCTGACTAACTGTGAAGAGCACCAAGCTAACTATGACGAGGACCAGAGTAAGTGTGATGAGCACCTGACTAACTGTGAAGAGCACCAAGCTAACTATGACGAGGACCAGAGTGAGTGTGATGAGCACCTGACTAACTGTGAAGAGCACCAAGCTAACTATGACGAGGACCAGAGTAAGTGTGATGAGCACCTGACTAACTGTGAAGAGCACCAAGCTAACTATGACGAGGACCAGAGTAAGTGTGATGAGCACCTGACTAACTGTGAAGAGCACCAAGCTAACTATGACGAGGACCAGAGTAAGTGTTATGAGGACCAGAGTAATCGTGATGTGCACCAGGCTAACTGTGAAGAGCACTAAGTGTGATGAGCACCGGACTAACTTTGTAAAGCACCATGCTAACTATGACGAGCACCGGCGTAAGTGTGATGAGCACCTGACTAACGTGAAGAGCACCAAGCTAACTATGTCGAGGACCAGAGTAAGTGTGATGAGCACCAGGCTAACTCTGACGAGCACCAGAGTAAGTGTGATGAGCGCCTGGCTAACTGTGACGAGCTCCACAGTAAGTGTGACGAGCACAAGAATAAAAGTGTGATGACCACTCAGCTAACTGTGACGAGCACCCAGATAACTGTGACGAGTCGCAATATCCATCACAAGGGCTATCATATCGATAAAGGTGTATCATTAGTATACTGACAAATATTTGAAAACTGAACGCTTTCAGGGAGGTTGTTAGCAAGCAGTAGAAACAAAGTAGTGCCCATCATAGAACACTAAGGGGCCACAATTGAACTAAAAGTTCAGGAAATGAATACTGTATTCATTGCTTTAGGAGATGGTCAATAGAAACAAACTCAACTACCTGAGTACTTCCCTGGAGATATGAGGAAAACAAGTCCAACGCCACCTTACGTATTAAAAGATTTTGCTAATCAGGCATTTGTCTTAAACTTGCAGATCTAGGGTTGAATCTGTAAACCAAACAATTTTGAAACATGTTTTTCAATATGTGTTACTAGTACTTTTTTATTTAAGTAATGGACACACCAGAAATAATAATTAATAAGCTTAACTGTAAGTAACTAATCGTGAAGTAATTCCCAGCAAAATGATCACACTGCTTCATGGTTAATGCTTGCTGTCCGCCCTCACTATGACACGGGGGGGATGTAGCCCGCCTCCCGCTGTTTATTTGCTAGTTCCCAATACAACGGCCACACTACAAGCCATGCAAGTAATTGTTACCATTGTTTCGGTCCCCAAATATTGGCTCTAGCCCCAGCACCATTGACGTTTGGCTAAAATGTGAGAACGTTCATCTGAAATCTAGTCCCCTCCATGCGATACGTAATCCAACCTATAGGTTTCGTGGGGTTTAAAGAAGCAAATGTTCTTTTAACACCCTGTCTCCGAATGAATGATTCTACTTCATTGAAGAGCCTAAAAGTGATGCTCCATATGATGGTATTAAATATATGATCATTTAGAACACGTTATCAATGTAAATACAGCACACATAGAAACGTTAAATCATTATAGGTTGACAATTAAGTCTTAGGACGACTTTATAACTCTTAAACGACAAGAGATATCACAACCAAATTGGGGATACCGTTACTGGTAGTAGTAAGCAACTTTTCTGTGGATATGGTGATCAGATGTCATCTTTGGGGGACGGCCCGTTAGGAGTAAAACGGAAATCTTTAAAGGCAGCCTAAGTTGATTTGCACATCATTTTAAAGGTCTAGTTAACCTGAAAGCAATGCCACAAACCGGACCTAAAAAAGTTGATCTAGTCGGAAGCAATTGCTGTTCAAAATTTTAAAAAGTTTAATACATTGTACTTACGAATAACAGAAAGTTACAAGTAATAGGGAATATTTTAAAGAGACATTTATATGCCAACAAGTATCAAGATATGCTCCAAATTGAGACAAGATATGCTCCAAACTACAAGCTAGTCTTGGCGCTGACTTCCAAATATAGTTTTTCCAACAAGTCGCCAGACTATGCTGTTCAAGTGAGGCAATACTTAGATACAGTATTCCGTCACCGGTGAATTGGGAGACGTGGAGCGATTGAGTTGCCGGCTCGTACTCCAGATCTAACTCTACTGGACTACTTTTTATGGGGCTTCCTCAAAGACAAAGCTTATGAAACTCAGCCTACAGATATGATTGATCTTAGACACAGGATAGCACAGGAAGCTCAAGCTATTCCACGAGAATACATACAAACAGCAGTAGCCAGCTTTAACAACCGGTTAGCACATTGCCAACGGAGAACATTTTGAACACTTACTTTTAAAAGAGTTCAATAATTATTCCATACAACTTTTAACGTTCTGTTATTTGGAAGTACAACGTATTAAATATTTTAATAACTTAAAACAGCAATTACTTCCGACCGGATCAACCTTTTTATGTCCGGTTTGCGGCATTGTTTTCAGTTTAACTAGACCTCTAAAATTATGTACAAATCAATTTTTTCTTCTTACTCCTCAATCAATCAATCAAATTTTCTTCTTACTCCTAACGGGCCGTCTCCAATGGTATGGCGTATTTGGTTGTGATATCTCTTGTCGTTTAAAAGTTATAAAGTCGTCCTAAGACTTGATTGTCACCCTGTATAAACATTTATAGCAGCATTTTCGTAAGTTTACAGGTATTTGATTTTCATTCCAAACTTCAAAGTTATCATAAATTAATCGTAATTGATAATATTGATGACGTTCTTTGAAAGTTATATGTTATCATTGTTAAATAATTAACAATAATTTTTTAAAACACAAAATTAGCCTACTGTGTTACTCATTTATCAACCTCTTCCGAAATGTTCATTTCAACTACAGAAGATTTTCACAAAACTAATCTTTGTAAGTGTGACCTATCGTCAGGTCGATGGTCGGCAAAATATTATCTATCAGTCATCCTCAGTCAGCGACTAATAGAGTGGAAGCTTCTGGCGAAGACGTAAATTTATGCGCTCCATGGTTTAAGTGTTTTAAACGATATTTTTATGCTGTTACTGTTCTTTAAACCAATTAACACTTTGATTTGCCTTAATTTTGACTTGAACTTATATTTATTTGTGCAGTAATTTTACTACAGTCTTGAACTGTAAGTACCGGTTTCCTGTACAGCTAACCTTAAAACGATAACTTGCAGAAGACACATTTGATCAATTAGTTGGATATCTACGCTGTTATCTAGGTACTATATGAAATACCTAGATAAAAGTTTCAAGGCTGTAATCAAAATCAATAAATAACAAAAAATAACGTTTTCTTCAATCAACTAACAATGGTCAACATCCTGTCAACATAAGGGTCCTAACTCCAACTACACATCTACAACGGCGCAGAGTTGCTCCATCAACTCCAAACCCCTAGTCCTAACCTACAGAAGCCATTACTAAGACCAAACTCCACATATTGAAGTCTGACTCACCAGCTGTACTAGTGCTGAAAACACAACAGATGGCATGCGTTTCAACACCACCTTCAATTCAAACACAACCTTCTTCTCATCTTCCACCATCCTCTACACCAACTAAAGCAGATAAGAACGTCTAAAAATTAGTTACTGCTAGAATAGATTACCTCACTTCAAGCTTACTTGAAAACACATTTGGCAATTAGACTTCAATATCAATCCTAACCTAGTTTACAACATCTTCAATAAGTATTTTAACATTTATTACCAATTACAACAGACGAAGACAATATAAACAGTGATTCTTCTTCTCCTTCCTCTTCGACGACATCATTGGTTGGCTGTTAGGAAAACTGTCCTAAATCCATATTCTTATTCCCAACTACAGAAGAAGTTGTCAAAAAGAGATAATGTCACTAAAACCTAAACATGCATAAGTACATTACGGTATAATTTCAAGGCTGCTGAGGTAGGTTTGTGAATTTTTAGCCTTTGTCTAATTTAACAAAAAATCTCACTTTTAGCGAGGGAAGTTTTCCATCGGCACTACAGTAAAATTTACAGTTGTTGAACCATTACATAATAAATGGTTCCAAAGAATTGGCACAAACTTTCCCTCATATTAAACACTAAAAAATCAAAACTTTAAAAGTTGCCAGTTTAATTCTCAAATATGTTTTTGTCACAACTTAAAAATTAGTTAAGTAAGAGACATGCGGTTTTTACTAAAATATTTTAAATTTTAATTCACACCTTTACCAAAAATGTTATCAAAATTGTAAGAGCCGTTTTTGAGAAAATTCTATTTTTGTATGTTTTGCCCCTAAAAATAAAAACTAAAATTTATAAAAAGTGAAAAATTACTCTGAATATATTGGCTAAATGCACCTACATAGCAAATTTTATAAAAGTGTATCCAACCATTTATTCTCCAGCAAACTACACATACACACAGACAGACACACAATATATAGACAGACACAACACATTTTTTCAAAAAAAAAAAAAAAAACTTTTTTGGGTTCAGGGGACGCTAAAATGGATTTTTAGACCAACTTGTAAAAAAAGCATTTTTTTGTTGGACTATCACAATACTTTCTCTAAGCTAACGCATATGGGAGAAACTAAAAAGGGATCTAAACACACTTCCAGTAATTTCAGACCAATTAAGTTAGTGTTATCTTTTTCTAAAGTCTTTGAAAGATTTTGTTAGCCAGAAATCTAAATTTTATCAATATAAATCATTTATTTTTTCCACAACAGTTTGGTTTCATCAAGAGCAAATTAACCACTCATGCAATAGATATCTATGGTTTGTTGTTGGTTGGCTTTGAATGTTGGAAAACCAACAATAGGAATCTTTTATGATTTATCGGATGCTTTCGACATAATTGGCCATGTTAGACTATTTAACAAAGCATGAAATATTTTTACATAAGAAGATCGTCCCATATACGGATCACTTTTTATCTTTCTGTTAGGAGTCAAGACGTTACACTATGAAATATTGATAATTGACTAAACATTGGGTGCAACCCTCTACATAGTTAGGCCTATATCTAGGCGGGTTCTTCAGGGCTCTGTGCTTGGTTCTGTCTTCTTCCTGTTTTTTTACAAACGATTTTCCTAAATCAGTTCATGGCTCACACACAAGTTTGTTTATTTCCTGATGACACGTCACTTCAGTGTCTGCTCCAAGCCTTCCTGAGCTTGAAGTAAAAGCATTTGAAGAGGCCTATGCTCTTTAGCATTGGTTTGGTAGTATTATTCTTATGACTGACACATATAATTGATTCTGAAATTCACTGTCATAGTTAAAACATCTCAATTTTGTTCTATTGATGATGTTTTAGTCCCATGTCCCCATACCACATTTATCGGTGTAAATATTCACAACCATTTGAATGTTACTATCCATGTGTATTCAGTTTATAAAAATATTTCTTCTGGTATTTTTGCTTTGTTGTGCATGTTATGTCGGCACTGGTGGCGCAGTGCTGTAACCCAGCTACATGGGGACAAAGTGTTTGGGAGATTGTAGGCGATAGGTCGTATGCTCGGTCCTCTTAATACCGACATGGCGTCCGCTTGGTGGTTGCTATCGGCGTGGACACTACTAGAGAAGTCTGGAGTGTCCATGTTGGGTGGTAATCATTGTGCGGATGTTGTGTGGGGGAGATAACTGAGTATCAGGCTTGTCAATTAGCTGAAAATCAGACCAGCACTACGTGGTTCGGATTCCACGTAAAGCTGTAGGTCCCTTAGTTGCCCTGGCTGTTGGGCTATTAATAAATTGCCCTTTCTGAGGAACAGTTGAACTCAGTTAGTAACCAGACTACACTCATCCACACTCATCCTACACTCATAAAACCATTCATATTCGCCTTAAAATACGCACAACGTTGTGTCGGCGTCTCATTTGTAAGAATCATGTAAGAATCATGTCCAAATTCCCTAATTCATGTTTGGCTTACAACATATTATGGTCTGATTTATCCATTCCTAAATTATGCTATTATAGACTGGGATTATGGGATTTGAGATCTTCAAGGGCTCAATTTTTTCAGACTACAAGAAAGCTATTAGAATCAGTTTTAAGGAACTAGATCGTTTTTATTGTAAACATCTTTTAAAATTTAGTAAAATACTAACATTTCTATATAGGCCCTACAGGGTTGGGCAAAAGTCTGGAATATATTTATTAATTTCAAAACTATTGAAAGAAATGTAATGAAACTTTGTAGTTATGTACATGTCTCTATTCCAAACATTTAGACATATCTTACTTCTTTTTCGCATAGCCAGTTGATGACCCATGAAAGAAGTCTTTAACAATTTTAAATGTTAGCCTACCTCGAGTTATACCTCATTTAAAAGGTCATTGTTTCTACAATACAAAAGTGCAAACTTGAGGTCAACAGAATGACCCATTCACAAAATACAGAATTCAAAGAATGTTATGTTTTATTACTAATTCTTCTCAGTTATACGGCATTTATTTAATACTTTAAGGTACCTGGTGCTGAGTATGTTGTTGATTATTAACAATCGTAACAAACGACTGCGTTATAAAAATATATATCATATTTAACTAAGATAAAAATAAGAAAATGTATTAAAACAGTTTTGACAGTAGGTTTATCTAAAAATAGTTTAAGAATATTATTGTAATACTTTTTTGTGACATTTAATTTCTCATATACACTTAGATAAATTATAGCTCTACGCAGCAATAGATAATAAATTAATAGATAAATAGATAGATAAATCTTGCCTTTGTCTTAAGCAGTGTTAGTTATATGATATTCAATTCTTTGAGAGTCTATATTTTTGTCTGGGTCATCCTTTTGACCTCAAGTTTACAATCTTGTGTTTTACAAACAAAGACCTTTAAAATGAGGTAGGCTTACATTTAAAAATTGTAAGACTTCCTTCAAGGGCCATCATATGAGTATGCAAAAAACAAGTAAAATATGTCCATGTGTTTGGTATAGGGACATGTACATAACTACAAAGTTTCATAACTTTTATTTTAATAATTTTAAAATTAATAAATACATTCCAGACTTTTGCCCAACCCTGACATTAAATTCTTTGAGAGGCTATATTTTCTTACTGAGTCATACTGTACTTTTGACCTCACGTTTGCACTATTGTGTTTTATGAACAAAGACCTTTAAAATGAGTTATAACTAGAGGTAGGCTTACATTCCAAATGTTTAAGACTTCCTTCATGGGCCATCACCTGGCTATGCAAAAAACAAGTAAAATATGTCTAAATGTTTGGTATAGGGACATGTACATAACTGAAAAGTTGCATTACGTTTCTTTCGACGGTTTTGAATTTAATAAATATATTCCAGACTTACCCAACCCTGTATATGCATACTTTGCACTTTACTGTTTGTAAAGAAAACTTATTTCTGTTTAGTAACTTACTGCTACACAATGTAATTTTCGTGATAGAAACGTCCTTGGAATCCCGAAACATACAACAAGTTTTTATACGAAACACATTTTATGCAATGGTATGCTTCTTCAACGCACTGCCGGACGATCTTAGAGCTGGTATCGGTTGCAGAAGACCTAAAACTTTACTTGATAGATGAGCATTATTACAGCTTTAAAGGCGATCTATTAAGCTAAGTGGTTATATTTATAATAAGTAGTGCATTAAATGCTTATCGTACTGCTTACTGTACCTCAACCTAAGCTAGATGAGAACGTACGAATAACTGAGGAGTGGATGTAACAATGTAAAAGTACGAATATGACCTTCGAATGCACGAACATTAAAATTTAACTACCACACTCTGAATATCGCAATATATGTAAAATATGTAATACAATTTTAAAATTATTTTGCTATGGTAAATCGATGTCTCTTGTAGTACCACACTTTCCAAAAAGCTTTACAAAACATAGATAAAACTCTTAGACTAAATATACGAGAACTAAGAGGAATAATAGGCAGATTTTATGATATTTGCACTATTGTAATAACACGCAAGTTATATTGGTTCTCATGAGTTTGTAATGACGCACATCTTGTGTTGGTTCTCATGACTTTGTAATGACGTACATCGTATTAAAGAATATGACTTCGAAACGTACTGATAACATTTTACGATGGATTTAATGGAATTTTTACTATAGTTCATTAATAATGATACGAATATACGTTTAACAGTTTTAGGGCAAAAAACTTGCATTTTGATCAGTAGTCTCATTATTTATCTTGTTACTAACTTTTTCGGCAGTCACAAGCTTACAGCTACTACTTTTCACCAAATTACACACTATTACGTTTTTAAAAAAGCAAAAATTCAACAAAAAATAAACAAATAAGCACCATACTTTGGAACGCTTCTTAAAACAGTTTAGAAGACTACTTTCCTTCGAGATAGAGAAGATAAAGAGGAGAAAAGGTATAAGCGCGTGCTCGGGAATCTCGTAAACTCTCGTTACCTCCGAGAGAACCTCTTGGGGAGCGAGATATTTCAGGGGAGAATGGGGCGCTGTGCGTGTGAGTGTTTAGGCTCCTCATAACACCAGGCCATTAATAACAATCTGCGGGCGGACTGGGTAAACTAATGAAAATGAATGATGGGGCCGCCCTGATTGAATTGCTGGCCGTTAGCAGGCAAATACACGGAGATTCCCCCCACCCCGCGCCAAAGGCTAATTTGACGACATAAACCACCCCTGATAAGCCAGAGGTTATTGTACACTTCCCGCCCCGCCCTAGAACACTGAGCTGATGTGTTATTTAGCGCCCTTCTGTTCAACCGAGTTGCGCCCTTACATAGAGAGAGACTAAATATATGAGAACTAAGAGGCAGATTGTATGATATTTGCACTATTGTAATAACACGCATGTTATGTTGGTTCTCGTGACTTTGTAATGAAGCACATCTTGTGTTGGTTCTCGTGACTTTGTTATGACGCACATTTTATGTTGGTTCTCGTGACTTTGTAATGACGCACATCTTGTGTTGGTTCTCGTGACTTTGTAATGAAGCACATCTTGTGTTGGTTCTCGTGACTTTGTAATGACGCACATCTTGTGTTGGTTCTCGTGACTTTGTAATGAAGCACATCTTGTGTTGGTTCTCGTGACTTTGTAATGACGCACATCTTGTGTTGCTTCTCGTGACTTTGTTATGACGCACATTTTGTGTTGGTAATCATGAGCTTAGGAACGGCTAGATACGAAATATATCGAAATTGTACATTTGTATGCAAACATTCTATTTTCTTATTTTCAGCATGATTGTAAACTTAATTTTGCTGTTTCTAGATGTAAATAAGTAAAAAAAGTATAGCAATAATAGAACATTGTACGAGTGTAAATTGTGATTTTAATTTAGACGATGATTAATGACTAAAATTTTTTCGTCTGTATTAGAATTCACAACCATTTTCGGATAGCTCAAGCCATATCCAAATTCACACTCCTGCTAAATCCGTTCGATTTTTGCCAAAAATAAATTCCCAAATAATCTACCTCACGTTACTTGACTTTTTTATTACTTTAGTTCTCTGCTGACCCAGATTGTTCTCTGCTGACCCTTGGACACACTTCACCTCATAGGCTACGTTGCAACTTCCCTCTGTGGGTGACATCGGTGGTCACTTCTGGGCAGAGTAGAAGGAAACCAAGAAGCATCCTTTCAGTAAAATTAAATCTGCAGAAAAATAATGATCACCATTCCAAGTGCCTTTGGAACGTATAGTTATTTAAAACAAGTTTTGTAAGATAGAGTAAATTAGAATAGGCTTATTTTTTTTAATAAAGTAACATTTTTATTTGTATCATGTACCAAAGAAAACTATTTCTATGTGTATTTGTAGAAAGCTATACGGGCTTTTACTAAACATACTGTTACAGTCCAGCAGGGAGGTCCTAAATAGTTGGCGGTCCTCTGTGTGGCTACTATAATTGAAGGGGGTGTTTCGTGCAGCAACAAACGCGTTTTCAGCCATTCTTCCATTTCACACTTCTTTGAGGCCGATGTTGGCACTTTATTTGCTATTCGAAAGTGATATGATGCATTATCCATCACAATAGTTGAACCAGCCCGAATGGATTTGAGTGACCAACACTCACTTTGAACTGAAAACTACCCTCACCCCTAGAAACTCGTAAGCAGTTGATTAAGCATTTTTCATTTATTTAATTTATAAATTTAGAACAAAGCAAACGCCTTCATATTTCACTTCTTTTTAATGAATAGTTTAAGCTTATTTAGTTTGTATATGTAATTTGGTAACACTTACAAATAGCTAAAAAAATCTTACTAGTTTTAAAATTGTATACTTTTTTGCATATTACAAATTTTAAGAATATTGTGATTTTTGTTTGAATTTTTTAACAATAGTATATTTCATAACAAGAGTGGAAAGTGGGGGTTTGCATGTTCGAGACCATATGTTTGAAGTGCGAGACTTGTTAATGGTCAAGAACATACAAAACACTTTCACTCGAGTTTTGAACGATACTTTTCACTACACTAAGGAATAAAAACAGGTGTTGTTGACTGTGGAAAATTTTCGGTTGTAAACAATGTTACTTTCGGTAGTAAACAACAGACAGCTGTTGAAAATATGATGTTTCGCAGGTTGTAAACACATAACGAAAACAGCTAAACTCATAGTAGTGTAGTGAAAATATATTTTCATGCGTTTTTTAAGATTTTAACTAATATCAGTAAGCAAAGACAATACTGTAATAATAATGGATAATATTAACATGTTAATTTAATTAATTCTGCTGTTATTTAATATTAGGAACTACTGCTTATACAATTAACATTTAAAAATTTGAAGTGTTATGTAGTTTTAATTTATTTGCATCCCATGTAGATTAAGCGATAGTAATGTATTGTAAAATGTTCAGTCTGTGTGTACAATTTTACAATAGTTATTGAAAGAAGTAGACTGCGTGTATTGTTTGCGTGGCGTGTAATTCGCAGTAGCGCCTTCAACTCTCCATTAGCCCAAGGCGTGTGGGTTACGACGCGGATGCGGACAGTAGTTCATTCCCATTTATATCAAAGACTACTCCAAACAATGATTAATTAAAGAGTAATGCTTACAATATAGAGTACTAAAACAGTAATCGTAACACCTGGTAATCCTTCACATTTTAGCTCATAACAGTAACAAAACACTCCTATTTCTTGAGTTTTTTATCTTTTTTTAAGGAAGCAAGATATTTATTTATAGTGTCTTTTAAAAAGAGTGAAATATGTATGTCCTATCACGTTCATCAAGATTACATAATACATTTTTCCAAAATTAAAAATTGTTATATACTAATACATTTTAAATCCTTTATCAATATATCCGCATTTCAAGGTAGATATCCGCATTCAAATATAAAATAGATGTAAATTTACATTAATAACATGTTCGAAATTGCATAATCAGGTATCTGCTTCAAAGCGTGTAAATAAGGTGAAATAAATATCTTTATCAGTTATTAACAAATTCAAAACCCCAAATATACTTCGTCAATAATGTTATCTACAAACAAACAAAACTAATTACTAACTTACAATGTATATTTATTTTAAAACAAACTATCACGAACATTTTTTGAATAGTAGAAAACAGTTAAAAAACTCTGGTATTCATATTGAATGGAGGTACAAATTAATGACGTCAGAGTAATTATAAAATACTTTAGATTGAACAATAAAACTTTATAAAGTACAAACATTTCAGTCAGCTGGAAGTATACTGTAATACTTTATAAAGTACGAACATTTCAGTCGCCTGGAAGTATACTGTAATACTTTATAAAGTACGAACATTTCAGTCGCCTGGAAGTATACTGTAATACTTTATAAAGTACGAACATTTCAGTCGGCTGGAAGTATACTGTATTACTTTATAAAGTACGAACATTTCAGTCGGCTGGAAGTATACTGTAATACTTTATAAAGTACGAACATTTCAGTCGGCTGGAAGTATACTGTAATACTTTATAAAGTACGAACATTTCAGTCGGCTGGAAGTATACTGTAATACTTTATAAAGTACGAACATTTCAGTCGGCTGGAAGTATACTGTAATACTTTATAAAGTACGAACATTTCAGTCGCCTGGAAGTATACTGTAATACTTTATAAAGTACGAACATTTCAGTCGGCTGGAAATATACTGTATTACTTTATAAAGTACGAACATTTCAGTCGGCTGGAAGTATACTGTAATACTTTATAAAGTACGAACATTTCAGTCGGCTGGAAGTATACTGTAATACTTTATAAAGTACGAACATTTCAGTCAGCTGGAAGTATACTGTAGTACTTTATAAAGTACGAACATTTCAGTCAGCTGGAAGTATACTGTAGTACTTTATAAAGTACGAACATTTCAGTCAGCTGGAAGTATACTGTAATACTTTATAAAGTACGAACATTTCAGTCGGCTGGAAGTATACTGTAATACTTTATAAAGTACGAACATTTCAGTCAGCTGGAAGTATACTGTAATAC
This sequence comes from Stictocephala bisonia, assembly GCA_035578905.1. Lineage (NCBI taxonomy): Eukaryota > Metazoa > Arthropoda > Insecta > Hemiptera > Membracidae > Stictocephala > Stictocephala bisonia. Next base: position 59,901 of record JAQJVL010000966.1, on the reverse strand, counting down.
TTTATAAAGTACGAACATTTCAGTCGGCTGGAAGTATACTGTAATACTTTATAAAGTACGAACATTTCAGTCGGCTGGAAGTATACTGTAATACTTTATCGTCTCCTTCCTTTCAGTGAGAGTTGGACGATGTTGATCGTTTAGTTAATTGATTTTACTATAATTATTTAGGTTCTTCTTGAAAAAGTAGTCACTCATAAAGTTAAAGTAAAAAACGTAAAAAGTTGTATTTTGAAAATAAGGGTCCGCAAGCTTGTTTTTTTTTTTTTTAATAATTTTTAATTTTTAACGGAGTTAACCCAAAAACCTATTCTGTATGACAGTTATGATTGAAATTAAGAGGAATGCACAAATAGTAGAGATTTAAGTTTGGAAGTGGAGCTCAACTATTGACAAAGACCGTAATTGAAGGAGACTGATGGGAACCGAACTAAACAAACCTAATATGCAGTTATTGAGCTTTACAATTACCCATTCTAGCCTATATCTATATACTACGACAAACTGCTTCAATAAGTTGCAGTTTTTAGTGTTGCAAATTTGAGAAAATTTAAAATTGTGCACTATAATTTCAAACTGGAATAGTATTTCTTTAATAGAACATTTTTTCTTTACTCTGGGTTTGGATACACTTTGCATAGAAAATATCATATTGTTGAGCTGGCACAGAAGAAAACCTGGAAAACATAGATCAGAGTTAATTTTAAATATTCAATTCGAACGAACATGTGATTTTAGTTTTGGAAATTACAGTCAAGAAGTTTAAATAAAATAACTGTTATACAGTATCATATTAAATTCTTTACATTGAATGAATGAATGAATCATAACTCACTTGTTATGTCCCTAAGGCTCTTCGAATGTCAAATAAATTGTTGAGGCATTGAGGTCGAAGAAAAAACTAAAAACACTCGAGTTTGAAACATCACTGTAAAGAAATTAACTACACTAGAAAAATACTAATTACATTAAAATTTTCCTTGTTTATTCTTGCGCTTTTGAGTGTAAAATGAAAATTTTTATCTTTTAACAGCTTTTTTTAATCACAGGTAGAATAAAAAAAGAGACGATTTCTAACGCTCTTTTCGGAAAAGTCGACTTTAAAATGTCTACGCTAAAAACCTCTAGTCAGATTGAATTAAAACGTTAAGAGATCATTTATCAACTATTTCACCAACTTATGCTAGAGTTTTATGAACTTTGATTGATTAACAAAAATGTTCTTATGGAAAATGTAAACCATCTTTTTCTAGTAATTGAGTAGGCCTACGAAATCGAATAAAACTTCGTTTTGTACTTCACAATATCATTATTTCAAAAAACGAACGAACTTTTACAAAACATACTTGTATGAATTTATATGGATTAATAATCAAACCCAGGGCAGTGTGCGGCGGCGCGTAAAATCACGGCGCTCTCTTGACTACTACACTACACAAAAGCCCCGCAGCGTTGCCACTTTGAACAGCCAGCGTAAGAGAGCCTGTTCACTGAATATAATCTTTAGCTGTAATCACAGCTAACACTTTAATTTTAGTTAGATTGTTATTTTTTATAACTTTATACTGATTTGTTACGTGTCATTCATTTTCTAACACCATTTTTCCCTCAATTCTAAAAAAAAACAATAAGAAACGTTTAATAAAACATAAAAATAAAAAAGTGACAACGTTCAGTATTAGATTTTTAATCATTTTTAATAGTTCCTAGTAGGTTTGACCGTAATATATCAAAATTGTTACATAACACTGTTGTACGAACATAAATAAACTACAAAATTAGTATTTGTGAAACAAAGTTCATATGGAAAGTAAGAAAAGCCACTGAAACAGACCTCATCGCGGCAACGTCGCTTTGTTTTGCCCGATGTGGTCGTCGGAAGAAGTGCCGCCCTTTCACGGGCCACTACAGACTGCCCTGGGTTTGATTAGTAATCCATATAAATTCATACAAGTATGTTATGTAAACGTTCGTTCGTTTTTTGAAATAATGATATTGTGATGTATAAAACGAAGTTTTCTTCGATTTCGTAGACCTACTTAATTACTAGAAAAAGATGTTTTACGTTTTCCATAAGAACAATTTTGTTAATTAATCAAAGTTCATAAAACTCTAGCATAAGTTAGTAAAATAGTTGATAAATGGCCTATTAAAGTTTTAATTAAATCTGACCAGAGGTTTTTATCGTAGATATTGTTCAATTCGACTTTTTCGTAAAGAGCGTTAGAAATCGTATCATTTTTTTATTCTATCCGTGATTTAAAAAACTGTTAAAAGATAAAATTTTCCTTTTACACTCAAAAGCGCAGGAATAAACAAGGACATTTTTAATGCAATTTGTATTTTTCTAGTGTAATTGTTTTCTTTACAGTGATGTTTCAAACTCGAGTGTTTATAGTATTTACTTCGACAGTCAGACCGAGGTGGCAGGAAGGAATTTCAAAATAGGTAGGTCCAGTAGAATAAAAACACGTGCATAAATATTCCAGCATGGTGAGGGGTTATGAATTCGGATATTTTTGCTCACTAAAATCGTCGTGGATTGGGAGATACTTCTGATGGAGGGTGAATTCCCAATCACACGAATTTGTTTAATACGGACAGTTATTTGTTTAATGATCATTAAACAAATATACGGACAGTTATTTGTTTAATGATCGTAATCTTTGTAAACTCTAAACGCATCTTAATATTTTACCAAGTACTTTCCTATTTATTTAATTTTCTCTCCTTATTAAAATTAGCTCTTTAATTGGAAAATTAAATTCTCTTGAATTGTACAAAATTAAATTTTATATGAATCTGAACTAAGAATTAAAATATGTTTAGATCATTCAGAAAAAATTTTTAGTAAAAAGATATATTAACAGTCATATAACTTTGCGATTGTGTGATAGGATGCATGTTTGTTTATGTGATTCAAAGACCTAAACATAACTGTCATGTTTTTAAAGCGACTAGCACTAATCGTATTTACATTAATGATGAAATACTATTAAATATTGCTGAAGTTGACCCAAGTGCAAATTTACGACGTATATCATGACAAACTGGCATTTCAGAAACTTCAGTTCACAGGTGTCTGAGAATACACCAATTCCACCCTTTTTAAGTGCAGCGTGTTCAAGATCTTGTGCCTGCGATTATGTCAAGAGAGTGAGGTTTGGTAGAGAGATCCTTAGAAAAAATCATTCTGATCCTGGATAGTTCAATAAGATTTGGTGGGGTGATGAAACTTGTTTTAAGAAGACAGGAATTTTCATAATACTCATTATTGGTCCTATGAAAATCCGATATGGAATAAATATATGGACTGGTATCGTAGAAGGAAAGTTTGTTGGACCTTTTGAGTTATCAAGTATGCTTAATTGTGAGAATTATTATAATTTCTTTCGAAACAATCTTTGAGAAATATTTGATAATGTTGCGCTTGACACCCAGCCAAATATTTGGTTTCAATGTGATGGCGCTCCAGATCATTATGCTAGAACTCAGAACTCAGAAGTAAAACTATATCTAAACATAGGATTTCCTGATCACTGGAGTGGAAGACGAGGAACAATACAGTGGCAACCACGATCACCTGATCTAACACCAGTAGACTTACTATAAGCATACAAGTGATATTGTCATAGTGAGGATGAACTGTTACAACGAATAACGTACAACGATGTCCTAGCTACGGACAAAATTATAAGAAATGATCAGTCCTTCTGGTCATTCAAGAGAATTTTTCTACGACATTGCCATTGTATCAGGGAGGTTGCTTGAAATTTTGAGAATATTTTATAAGATTTAAGTGCCTTGGAGCTTAGTGCCTTCTTTTTATTTATCTTCATCTCTTAACTTCATAATTTAAGTCAGATGACTGGATTTAAAAATTAATGTTACTAGTTAAATTGTCTATTTTTATCTATTTTTGTACATTATTTATCTCGAAATAGCATTTATTTAACCATTTGTTATTTTAAAATAAATTGTTCGTTTTAAAAACGTGTAGGCCCTGCTAACTTCCAATAGTGCAGCTAAACTGAGGAGAGGGTGACAAATCTAATTATGTGTTGATATTTTGTTTATTCTCTAAAATAGTTGTTCGTTTTTAAAGTAGAGTATAAGGGGACTTTATGAGGAAAAACGTAATTGGAGAACTTATTTAAAATTATTACTAATTAACGTTTAATTAAAAAAATAACTTCGAACCTCATTATATAAGTTATTTACATCACGAAACTACTCAAAGCTTAGTACTTTCATAATTACTACTTACGTTCATATAGCGTGAAAACTTAAAGGTCCTGCATACGTTGTTCTTGCCTTAAAGGGATAAACAGTTTTGCAATGCGCACATTTTCAAATGAATAATAAAAACCTCCATTGTTCGTAAAACTTTAAGGAATATGTTATGTAATGATATAACCTTTTTTGTTGTAAATGATTCAAATAAATGCTCCTGCACTTATTTGGACTTCGACTTTTGGGACATATTGTATATAAAAAATATCAACAGTCTTTAATGAAGGAATACATAACAGTCTCCATAAGCCGTCACAAATCATGACTTGATCCCTCTATGTAGTTGATAAGTTTTGTCCGGGCAAGTGTAATATGTCGTGGGCGTGGTAGGTGGGGCGGAGTGGAGGGTGGAGGCAGGGGGTTCAATATTGCCGACAGCCCAAAGTGGATTACGTCGCTGTGATCATACTTGTACATGTCCTTCCCCCGTGTCACACTGATATTGTATTTTAATAGTAATTTGTTCGTGGTATGAAATGGTAGTCTATTGAGACTATCGTAACTGTTCCATAGCCTCGTAGAGGGCCGCAATAACCCCAGCAACTACTTCTAGTATTGCATATTGAAAACTGTTCTTATGTCTTGATCGTACTTGTGAAGGCTTGTCAGCCGTAACATGTATGCTATGGGCAGAGGTATAGACGCAGGCAAATTAGAAATTAGCCAATCAACAAATCACTCATCATTCAACGAATTGTCACTGTATTAAATGTATGCATGTAATAATAGTAATGTACAGATAGAGCAGTTTGAAATTGATATTACTGCAAAACCTTTAAAAACTCAAAAATAATAATTTAATTTATTTATTTCTGGCACATGAAAAACGTCAAATCAATAGAAAAACTAGAAACAGAAATAATGAGATTACAGATTACAGAATTACAGGATAAAATTGGAGAAGGATGTAACTGTACAAACTAGAAACAGGAATAATAAGATTACAGGTTAGAGGCCAGGAAAACAAAATTGTAGAAAGATATAACTGTACAAACTAGAAACAGGAATAATAAGATTAAAGATTACAGGCCAGGAAAACAAAATTGTAGAAGGATATAACTGTACAAACTAGAAACAGGAATAATAAGATTACAGATTACAGGCCAGGAAAACAAAATTGTAGAAGGATATAATTGTACAAACTAGAAACAGGAATAATAAGATTACAGATTACAGGCCAGGAAAACAAAATTGTAGAAAGATACAACTGTACAAACTAGAAACAGGAATAATAAGATTACAGATTACAGGCCAGGAAAACAAAATTGTAGAAGGATATAACTGTAAAAACTAGAACAGGAATAATAATATTACAGATTACAGGCCAGGAAAACAAAATTGTAGAAGGATATAATTGTACAAACTAGAAACAGGAATAATAAGATTACAGATTACATGCCAGGAAAACAAAATTGTAGAAGGATATAACTGTACAAACTAGAAACAGGAATAATAAGATTACAGATTACATGCCAGGAAAACAAAATTGTAGAAGGATATAACTGTACAAACTAGGGGTTAAATAAACCCTTCGATCCGTGCACTACGGTAAAGGGTTGCAGAAATGATGACATAGGCTTTACGTTTTAGTAGACTGTTGAGTCCACCAGTTTTTCCAAAAGTTACTCCACACAGTTAGTTTAGAACATCTTCATTTATTCCTTTTCTACTTTCCTCTCTTTTGCTTTTTAGAAATTTAATTTTAAGTAAGCTTTTAAAAACATGTGCTCATATTATAATGGCTATGATGTGTATGCTATTTATGAACAACACTGCTATCAGTAATATATACACTATTTGCACTAACAAACCCCAAGAAAAGTATTGTGCTTATAGCCAATTTAGATCCAGACACTATTAGTAAGGTCCCATCGTACTCTCCGGAGGTCCTGCCCAGTAAGCCGGTGTCCTGTCAGCCTAATCCGGTGCCAAACCCGGCTAAACGGATTGCATTCGGACGCCCATTGGGAGGTGACGAACCGTGGCACTTCCGCCGCTTTCAGCGGTCCAGGGCAGGTAGGTGGAGGACCACCCACCCACCTGGCGGGCCCAGACTGCCTGTCGCCACTCCTCCAGCACAGGTGTACTCTACGCACAGGAAGTTGTAAAGGTGAGTGTGTGAAGACCCTTGAGCCCAGTCCTTCTGGGACGTTTGGCGTAGCAATAAATAAACAATACCGAGGGTCCTGGACAAGTCTCGCACCTCACTTTCCATGGAGAGTTCTGAGACTGGAATGCGCTCCTCAAGAATGTCTATTGTTCCGGGCCTTTGGAAAACTCTAAATAGGGGTATCTTGTAAGACAGGTAAGTGAGATCAATGAAATTATCCCTTTCTTGGCTCGAAGCGTTGTTATGTAAAATGAAACAACTCTCTTTATCTTTTACTATTTTCCGTTTGGTTCCCTTGCACAAAATACTAGCGTAGCCAAAGGTTTTCAAGTAAAACTGAATATATATTGAGTTAACTATCCTAATGAAATAGGTCGAATACCGTTGATACATAATGGTGCATACTATTCCAATTTCCAAGTAGGCCTACTATACTATTCATTTTCAACTTTTAACATTTTCGAACTGAAAAAGGAAAAACAGCAAAGTAGGAGATTTTTTAACTGAGTCCATTATTATTCTAAAAACTAACGATTATTTAGGAAACTGACAGTTCTGATGAATATAAACTAAATGAATATAAACAAAATATATTGAGTTTTTAAATAATGATTACAACTTACTACATACATAGTCTTCCATTTGGTTAACGAAAAGATTTCATAAATACATAGTACAATCTTAGTTCTAACCCTCTAGATCAAATGGCACACACTACTAACTCACATTTCCTAAATTCTCAACATGGCTTCTCATACTATACTCTAGTCCACAGTATATAGGGTATGCACCCTCTTATTATATACGTATATGAAAGTCCGACCTTAGCACCCTCCATTGGCATCCTTAAGGACCAATCAAATTTTTGGACTCATCTCTTTGTAACAAATTGTCGCTTCGCGGCATGTTCTCGACACCGATCTAGTGAATTGACAACCAGTTTGCTCCAATAAAAGACCACTGAATCGTGCACTTAGAATTATCATGCATTTCCTCATGTCTAGTAGAGAATTGAACTTCCTAGCTTCGCTCCTTATTGTATATTTTATTTACTTAAGCGTATTTGTATTCAGGCTTTAATAAACTTATTATCGTTATGATTTTTTATTTTGTCAGGACATGCCTACATTAAAGGAAATAAACCTCTATATAGAGTATAGGCCTACAAACTAGAAATGAAATCTTTGCATACACTGTATAATTAATATTAACGGTTGATTTTCATAAAACTTTACGAAAATAACCTTTGAAATGCCATAAAGTAAATATTTCATATTCTTTTACAACATTTAGGGGTAGGCCTACTAAAAACACACTAAGAAATAATAAATTCTAACTAAAGAACATATAATTGCTGTGTTTTAGATTACCGATAGGATTGCTACCCAGTTTACTACAGATAGTTTAGTCTAAAGTCACGAATATAACAAAATATATTGAGTTTTAATATGTTCAAATTACTACAACATGTCTTCCTTTGTTAACGAAAGATTTCATAAATCATAGTACAATCATTTAACCCTCTAGATCAAATGCACCCTACTACTCACATTCCTAAATCCTCAACTGGCTTCTCATACCACTCTAGTCTACAGTATATAGCACCCTCTTATTATATACTATATATCCGACTAGCACCCTCCATGGATCTTAGGACCAATCAAATTTTTGGACCATGTCTTTGAACAATTGTCCTTCCGATGTTCTCGACACTGATCTAGTGAATTGACAACCAGTGCTCCATAAACCCTGAACGTGCACTTAACCGCATTTCCTCATCATCCCATCTCCTAGTAATTGTACTTAACTCCATTTCGCTACCTTATCGTTCATTTTTTCTTTCGCTGCATCGTCCTTTATTAGGCTCAATTATGAACTTCATATCGTATGATAGACGGATTTCTAATTTCGTAATCCTAGCATCCACTAATGATGACCAATAAATTATGCCGTATTTTGTCTACTCCTCTTCTTAGAAACATCCCCTCTCCCCCATCCATCTCTTTCCTCTACCCTATCCCTCTCCTCTCCTTCTCTTCCTTTCCCCCCCTCTCTAGGTCCAACTATCTCTCTCCCTCTCTTTCTCCCTCTCTTTCTCTCCCTTCTCAATCTCCTCCTTTCTCCATCCCCTCTCTCTCCTCCTTTCTCCCCCCCCCTCTCTCTCTCTCCCTCCCTCCCTCCCTCCCTCCCTCCCTCCCACCCTCCCTCCATTTCTCTCTCTCTCTCTCTCTCTCTCTCTCTCTCTTTCTTTCTCTCTTTTTTTTTTTTATTAATATACTAATCCCATTACCACCTGGAGAAAATTGTGTACCGGTTGCTTTCAACCGTATTGATGGTTAAGACCGCCACTAACTGTATTACATGATATCTTTGCCGTGGCAGTTATGATTGAAGAAAAGAAAGTAAACGAATAATAGAGAGATTACAAATAAATTAAATGAATCAAAAATGATTTCTTAAATAATATTTTCTATTGTCTGCAGGTTTAAATTCTATGAAAGTAGTATGCACCTCTCTCTCTCAGTTTCATGCGAATCACCAGATGAAACGCATTTTTATAATTTATCTACATCTGTTAAAAAGAAACGCATACCTTCAAGATTAAAGAATAAAAAAATTAAATTACATGAGATACTTTTAATCACTTAGTTGTTGTTCTTAATAAATAAATACGTTTTGTGAAAGCATAAAAAAAAATGTTTACATACAGTTGATTTAGTTTGGTAAAGTATAGAAGAACATTCATCAAACTTCAAAAAATAAATTCAGTCGATGTCGTTCAAATCGCCTATTAAAGAGATTACTATTAACACTACTGGTTGCTAAACGTTATTTCAAATATCATTAGTATATTTATTTGGTTCTAATTTTAGTTTCCTTTTGTATATAACTGGCAAAAGTTGGTTTATTTTGAGAATTATTATCATCTCAAAAACTCAAATGCCTTAATTAAATAACTTACTAGAATTAATGATGCTTACTTTAATAGTGTATGATTAAGACGGGATTTTAGCCTATATTGGTTTTTCGATGTACTGTATCGTTAAATCAAACAACATTCTAAACGAACATTTAAAACTATTTTGTAAGACTTTTCGGTAGCAATGTCATCATCATCATCATCAGACACTTCATAAATATTAAATTAAAAATCAAACATTTATATTTAAAAATTAACTTTTTTACTTGTGACCTACTTAAAAAATAAAATAAAATTCAAATAATTAACTTATGTATATTTTTATAAACATAATTTACTTCTGTATTTTATATTTCTTAAGTCTTCTTACCACCATGATTTTGAAAAGCTTTACAAAATAATGTTTTTATTTATTTTTTATTTAGAATAGTTTTTGATTTAGTGATAGGCCTACAGTATACGCCTTGAATAGTTGTATAATCTATCTTCCTTACTACCTTCTTCCATCCTCTCCAACTTATTTTACTTTCCCTCCTCTTCATTACACACTTCCGTGAATCCTCTGTAATCGCTTATCTCACAAGAAGATTGGTGCCCGCGAACTGATTAGCTTAGAACGGTCAAAATTAAAACAAGGGTTATCACCATCGAGCCAAACAGTAGGAGGGGGGGATAGGACCGAAGGCCTAATAACAATCGATCAATCAGTCTAATAGGGTATAAACGACGCTAGGTGAGGTGGGAGGAGGGGGTAAGGAGTGAGCAGCTGACTGGGACAGCTGAACTGGGGTGAATCACTTCGTCACCTGCTGGGCTGCGTAATTGCAATCTACGGTTGCAGCTGCATTTCCTTTCTCAGAGCATCTTGACCGAGGTTGTCTGTTTGTTGAGAGGTCAACACCTAGCAAGAGGATTTGGTAATTTTCTCTACATCAACTTCTCCTGGCCCCCAGAAAGATAATTTTTTGTCATCTGAATGTGTTTTGAATGTTGTTAAATTTTACCCTTAAGGGTGAATGTATTGAAGAATTAAAACCTTATTGCACAACTAAGAACAGAGGCAAACCTTTGACTTAAACCATTTAAATTGGTAAAGAAATAAGGGAGGAGTTGCGTTGACAAAAAACAGCTTCGCGTGTTTTAAGCTGTATAAGTGGAACAGTATTAGACTCCGGCCGTTTAAATTATTTAAAAATTTTACAGTGACTTTTGAATTTCATTGTTTACGTAACAATACAGAACATTTCAGTAGTATGAACCTCAAAGGAAGACTCATTAATGTCGTCGATAATTAGTGAACGGGCAGACCATCGTGAGTGGAATACATCACATTACCTGTGTGTGTGATGGTAGGAGATTCCAGCAAGAGTACGTAATGTGGGGGGTATAAGCTGGAATGAAAGCAAATTTGGGGTTCATTAAATATTACGCAGAAGAACAATTTAGCTGTAAGACAGCTCCAGCTTTGTTAACCATCAAAATCCCCCAGTTGATTGTTTGTATAAAATCATATATCTCATGAACGTAAACCAAATATTTGACCCTACATTTCACCTAATACTTGTTTAGAGTCTTCGTCCATTTGAAGATCCTTTCCGGCCGGCTCTTTATGAACGGGCAGAGCCAGTGTGTCTTCAGAAACGCGTAACGCGGCAGCTTCTTTCAGTGACTAATGGCCAGAGGCTGTCACGAAAACAAAGGTGGCCGGGCACTATTAGTGCCACCACTCGACGGCTGAGGGATGGAATGTGTGGAAGAGTCACAATCAGGATCAGGCAACTTCCCGAGGGAGACGGCTATGGTCACAACTACTCACTCAGGGAGCCACTTATTTTCATATATTCAAGGACAACAAAAGAAATGTTTCACTTCAACTTCAATGCAATATGTTCTAATTATAGTAGGCCTGTATGTTAAATTATTTACGTCAATCTAAAAACAACTATTAATAACTATCTTCTTAAGGAAGAATATTTTTGTAAGCAAACCTTTATTTAGTATGTTAAGCACAATAAAACCTTTATAATCACAATAATCAGAAACATATTAATTGTTCCCAACTAAAACCTCTATAGCAGACTTCAACATGGGAACTTATTAGTTTATTTCAATTGGCCCCGACTCAATTGGCACCGAATATGGTTTAAGCTATAAAACCTTTCGATTTGCTGCACTCAATTTTAATGTATGTAGAGTGATGATTAAAATTTCTTTATTTACTATCATCGCCGTCCCATAAACTGTTGGAGTTGCTAAACTGTGGGTGTAATAACAAGAATGTAAAGTATGTTTATAGCACTTAATAAAAATCGGATTATAAACGTTCGTATAATACCACCGAAGGTCAATGTATGGGTGGTCTGGTGTGTCTATCAACGTACGAGTATGGGTTCATTACCACCGTACGTAAATGTGTGGGCCTGTAGGTCAATTCGATCTTACTTCAATGGTTGGATAGGTGGGTCAACACCACCATGCGAATATGTGTGGGGTGGGTCATTACAGTTGTACATGGGTGGGCGGGTGAGTTAATACCACTGTACGAGTATGGTGGGCCAATACTACCGTACGTGTATGGTTGGGTGGGTCAATACCGGGTTTTTGAAGTTAATATTAATATTAAGAAACTTGGTGAAAGTTAATAACAACAACAATTTCCTGAAATTGTAGAGACGTTACTAATGACTTTGTTAGTGATGCATTTAAATATTTGTTACCTGCGTGTTAGTAAAAGCAATATCTACTGTAGTAGGCTACATGCTTACTACTACATCGAGAAGTGTGTATTGGTGTATATGCGCCTAAACTGGCAGTAGGACTATCTACCACCACAGTTGAAGCAGACAATCAAAAATGAATATTAAACAATTTGCTGCATGTAAAATATTCGTTTATATATCACTCTCCACAGTTATTACTCAATCATGTATCATTCAGTTAAATATTGTATAAAATATGTATAAAAGAGCGCCCAGGATGCACCTGCTTACTCAACGGTTAGAAGTGAGTGTTTGGAGTTGGAAGATTTTCAGGACGATTGGAATTCAGTAACAGTGACGTTCTTTGACCAATGACATCATATGTGTGTTGCCGGGGACCAAACGTTCACGTAATCAAGTGAACGTCATACAACACAAAGTTATTATAGTATAAGTATAAAATGTAGAAAATATCATGGATATCGATTTCGACCCCACGTTTACCTTCCTAAGACCACGTGAATCCCTATAGTTTTAGGAACCTAGACATGGTTTAACGAAATAGATAACCATAATCAATTACCTATCCAAACACATAAGTGATATTGACCCACCCATACACGTAGACTACAGTGGCATTGACCCACCCTTTTAAGTACAGTGATATTAACCCAGCCACCCACCCATACACGTACAGTGTTATTGACCCACCCATACAGTTAATGTGGTATTGGCCCATTCACCCGTATCAATACTTCCTCCAGGCCCATCACCATCACCCCAGGTTCCAGGACCGGCAGCTGCTGTTATCGACACAATGTTTAGCTCTGACTGATCACTGTCAACCCTTCTATACATCATGCCACAAATATTTGGGAGAAAATACTCAACCTACCCTTCCCACACTGGGTCCAACTCCATTCATGAGTACTTCTCATATGTAGGCCAAGGGATGTTGAATAGCCACTGGAGCTTTATTTTCATTTTAAAGTAATGCCAACAGTAAGTTTTATATTAGTACTTCAGATTGTCAGATTGGTTTATGTAGATTGAATGATTGCCATGAATCAAATTAGTGCAGTGTTTGTCTATACAACACGCAGTGATGGTGTAGTTTGACCTAATAATCACAAGTATTCGCGAAGTCCTGAAGCAGGTATTGAATCTCGACCTAGTAAACTGATACAAGTTTCTCCTTAGAGTAAAAATTCCCCTCCTAAAGTCATGTCTTTATTTTTAATTTAAACTGAAACTTCCTGTCTTCTAGTAAAATGTTTGAGGGCTATGCACCATCGTCTGCAAGCTGGGCTCCTAACCATAATGACCGAGGCCCTGAGGCAATACTACAAGCCACCACTCCCTTGCCAGCGGCCACTCAGGTAGTGGACTTTGCCCAGACCCTGAACGGCCATGTCAAGTGTTCATGGAGAACACTGGTGTGGTTTTAGTAGGTAATAACTTCACTCTGCCGTCTGGAGTCATTGCCTTATGAAACCCCCTTCAGTCGAAAAGAACTCTATCGAAGTTTAATTTCCCCTTCCAAGCATTCAAAGTTGGAAAAGCGGCGCACTGTCTTGCAACCTTAAAATATGATATTAGTTTTTGTTTTGTTAACATCAAAATTGTTTTATATTTACAGAGCAAAAGAACATATTCATCTAAAATAATCATGAATTCAAAAACTTTAAGATGTATACACAAGTTGATTTAAATCACATTTAAATCAACGCAAAAAACAGCTGAATAATAAGTTTATAAATGTTACATAGTATTTGTAGTCTCAAACAATTGACAAATCTGGACCGCTGATCGACTGTTCATTTTTATATGAAAGAAAAGCTGTAACAACGTGAAATATACTGAACCTGAAGCTGTAGAGGTTGGTTATAAATGGTAATATTTTACTTATTTAACATATCAACCACAAATACCTTTCCTGAAGTACCTTTCAGCAAGGACACTCAACTGACAACTTTCATCGGACACCTTTTTTGAGGAGAAATTACTTCTTTTTTTTAAATCCTCTATACGAAACATTTCGTATGCCTGCATTCTATAAACTTGAGGTTTATAGAATGTGGTCAAACGAAATTTTTCTTTTATTTAGAATATTTTTTCCTGTGATATTGTTATATATTCATTTTGTGTCCTGCTTCTTATTAGATTTAACTATGGCACGCAATAAATTATTTCTGTTTAAGGTAAAAAATAATTTACTTAAGGAAAAAGTAAGGTTAGTTACTTAAGGATTTAAACTAACATATAAAAGTCAATGAAGACTTTGTTGCTAATGCTAAATTGTATGTTCAAATGTAGTTAAACAATAAACAGATAATGTTTTACATCTAAACCTTTTCCAAATGTTTATTCAGTGTCTTGAATTATACCATCACAAATGAAAATAAAGTTGGGCAGGACAGATGAATTTTTGAAAATGTACTCACAATGAAATGGATCCTTTCATATGTCACATATTTATTTCTTTTCCAAAGTACTATGTTAATACATACAACATGTTTTTTGTTGAATTATTGGGGTAACCCATATTTCAAAGGCACACACATTTCTTCACCATGAGAGACAATGGTCATAAATAAACGAAACGTCCAATCTGGACGACGTCAATCAGTTGATGGGCTATAGGGAGGCGACTACAGTAAATGGGCTGATTTTTGGCAAACGACCTAAAAAATGTGTCCGATGGGGGAAATGGTTCGTTGGAGTGAACTGAGGTGGAAGCGCGTGTGACCGGGAGGTCTTATCGCCTTTCTTCCCCGATGGTTCCGCCCCGTCCCTCATCCCTGTAATAGAAATATCCAGTTCCAATTTGTGATTTCATATAAGACTACCCTAATATTTTACTTAATTGAAATAGCGACCAAACAGGAGTTTAACTAACATTCTGCTGAGCCTGAAATTCAATATGTTTTTTTCATATTTTTACACAACCTCCCATCCATCCAACACACACATGACTAACGTCGTACGCAGTAATGGTAGAATTATATAAGGTAGGTAGGTAAGCTATAAGACTGGTTAGTTACATGTTTTGTTCATGGGTTGGATGACAACCATTGATTTATTTATTCTTAAGATCGTAAAGATCTGACGTATATAGATTTTAAATGATTGTAATGACTAAGCAAGGGTATATTCTTTGTGACAAATTAAAGTCAACTATTTTTTAGAATATGTCATTAATTAATAGCCCAATTAAAACTAAACAGCTGGTGATTATCAGCTGATCCCTTTCAACATATGTTTAATTGTGATTTGTATCGAACTACGTACCAATAGCGTATGCATTTGAACAAACACGCTACGGCCAATTGTTGATATTTATGATAAATTTCCTAAGTGTATAATTGGCAGAGGATTTATCTAACTTTATTTTCAGAGGTACCAGTTTTAACTTGAAAAAAAAAAAATAACAATGCATTTGGTTAAAATAGGTTAGTTAAAGTCCTCATCTGCTAGTATGAAAATAATCTTGCTTAGTAACAAAGACTGCAATCACTAACTATAATTAATTTTGAATAACCATTTCTTATATATCCACCAAACTGCCGTATAATAATGCAAAATAATAAATAAACTACTGATGTTTTGTAAAAACCAATTTGGAAGATACATCAGACTGATTTAAAACCATGATAACGCACAGAGAAACCCCTGATGAGTTATTTCGATTTTTTAGGTAAATGAATGAGCTCATTACAGATCATAATGATTAAGTAAAGTTTGTTCTATTTTTAAATATTATTTAATTTTTTGTTCAAGAATTATCGTAAATTGAAATCAGTTATTACAATAATTAACAATGGATCTCTTTAGGTAGTATACTTAACGTGTCGAGAATTTCGATTAAAGAGTCACTTCACTGGCCCGTCTGCTCACTCTACATGACCATTCATCTACAAACGTATATAGTAGATGGATAAATATGAAAGTATAAAAAGTGTAAAATGTGTTATAGCAATAACATAAAAGTTTACTCGAGAATTAATATCTCACCCGTTCTTATTAAGCAGTTTTACAAGCAAGTTTACTAGTGCAGGCAATGTATGCTAAATTGTATGTGTTATATTTTTTTAACATAAGTTTTGGCACTTATTTGACAGCCCCACAGTGAATCAGAATCTCTTAGCATAATTAACAAAATAATGTTTCAAAGTTACTGCAGTTGCCTGCAGATAAAAACAAACTTTTGCAGAAAATAAGAAATAACACTTGCCTTATACTTGTATTGTTTACATAAGTGCTGATAGCATGTCCCTCATAATGGGCCATTTGTTGGTAGTCCAATGTTTGACTCTTGAAGTGTGAAACCTAAGTGCAGTTTAGGCCACAGTATAGACTATCTGCCACGTCACACGAGAGATTTGTTGCTACAATGATGAAGCAGATTAAGTGCTGTCATTTATTATTCGAATTATCAGAATGAATTCATAGTAAAAATTTGACACAAATATAAGGGAATCGTCTCACCAAATAAATACAAGTTACATGGGTAAATGTGTTGTTCTGTAAAGAAGATGTTGCCGCTGGTCCACAAAGTACTTTGACTTGATGGTCTGTTATCAGCTTTCTAGGCCACTGGCTGCATGCGTCCGTATGATGGATGGTGGAGACCCACCCCATAAAACACTGGTCATTAGCTATCCCCTCCAACCCTCCCCACCGGCCAATATGTTTTGGTGAATCCATATCAGCTGGCCTCTACACCGCCACGTCACCACTCAGCGGATTGTCTTCACTGATGTACCTTCTCTGCGCCACTTCATATTTTATCAACTATAAATATTGATTTTCGTTTATATATTTAGACGTATAAGGAAAATCGAACATTTTAAATGAACAACGCTATAGGAATATGTTATACGAAGCAGTTTTTTTGATAACGCGACTCTTTTCTTATTCATTGTCAAATTTAACGATTGAAGTGTCAAAAAGTTTTCCCCTAATCGTAGTTGTGCAATAAGGTCCTTATTGCTCAATTTTTTATCACTTGAAGGTCACGGGAAGCCCTCAAAGATCGTTTTTTGGCGTTAAGAACAACATGGGGAGAGAGATTTTTTATATTAATCAAAAAGTAACAGCTGATTAAATGTACATAACGATATTTGTAATATTGAGAAGACTGCAGATCTTTCTTCTGAATAATAATAACATTAGTTGTTCGTATTTAAACTGTAAATAGGTTGAAACTCAAGTGCAATGTGTGAGCTACTAGAAATAAATTTACATACTGAATTATGATTTTACTTAATATAGTTAACCACTAATAATTGCTGTCAAAAGTCGTATGCCGGGGCTGAAGGCTGAGGTGTCACGAGTGCATCGAGTGACGGGGTTGACAGGGGTGTCCCCTACTTGTACGTAGTGTTCTTAGTTTAGATTTAATAATATGTTATTATAACATTTTTATTTTATGTATGTACCAAGTCTGGTCTTGGTCGAGTTAGTACTCGTACAAAGACCAGTGGGCCTAATTGAGTACTATTCATATAGTATAATTATGAATAATTGAATATTATTCATAACACCGAATTTCCCTTGAATAACCTCAATCAATCAATTATACTACTGAGTATACCTATTGCTATACTGGAATATTGGACGGTGAAATGAGAAATAGTTACTAATAAAAAAACTGAAACTAAATATGATTATATAATTTAATTTTATCAGATTTTTATATTTGGCTAAACATCAACGTATACATTTGTGATAAAATACAAAAGTAAAAAAAAAAAAAACTTGTCAAATTAATATCGTGTGGGTTATTCATGATAATTATTTAGAATTTTACAGTATAATGTAAAATAGAACAATGTTTGACAGCAAAACTTACTAATTTTACAAGAAGCAATATTCGTCTACTCAAGTATACTGAAATATTCGTCTAATTGACTGTTTATGTATAACTTTATATTAATTTATTTATTACCTTATATATATATATATATGTCTACGTGTACACACACACACACATACGCGCGCGCGCACGCACACAGATATGCCACATGAGATGGTCAGGCCATGAGGAAGTAATTTAAATTTAAAACTAATTAATGAAATATAATATATAATATGCTACGTCAATATTCATTTTGGGAGTATAGCTGTTAGAGGGCCCAATGTTAATATATAATTTTAAGACCATTTTAATAATATTATTGCTTTCTGTTTTTATCTGGATGGTAGAGAGTTGTAAACTTTCCAATCAATCAAGTGGCCGCTTCTTTGATATAGAGATTTTGTTTACAGAAGGAAGTTGAAGTGATTTATTTCTTGTTTTTGAGGTGGAGGCTAACATTTGGTTTTTGAATTGTTCATAATTGTGTATTTGAGTTCTAGTATGTATTTGTGTAAAATTCTCAGTGGTTTAAAATTCTCACTATGTAGTTTTTTCTTGAGAAACATATTTATTTATTGATTTAGTTAATGGATTAATTGTTGTGCTTGTATGCTCCAACTAATTATTCCATAAGTCGCTTTACTGTTTACGAAGGCATGATACGTATATAAAATGTAGTCTCTGTAGTTTTAAATGTTTTTTTTTTGTAAAACTTGTAATGAAAATATCTAACTTTTTAAACTATTAATGCAATATGTATGTTCCACTTCAAATTATCATCGAAGGTGACTCCCATATATATAGTAGTTTACTCTTTTTATTCATTTTCTTCTAATTAATATAATATCAGTATTCTGATAACTATTAATATGACACCCTATTGCCATTCAAACAGTCTTATCAACATTTATAATTAGTTTATTAATTATGAACTATTTTGTATCTTTTTCTAATTTGTTCATCATAATTGCTTCTGCTAAAATACTATTTTTTCAATACTTAGTATAAGCAATGAATACAGTGTATATTGATATAAGAGTGTGATTGGCACAAGCTGTGATATCAGATATATTATCAAAAATATCATTTACGAATTTGCTAAAAAAAATACTGGGTCTAGGACTGATCCTTGAGGTACTCCACCTTTTTATTATCATTGTAGGTTCCATATATTCTCACACACTGTTGTTTATTAGTTAAATAGCTTATGATAAACTTAATTGCTGTTCTGTTACTCCAAAAATGTACAGTTTTTTAAGATTTCATTTTCTGAGTATCAAATGCGTTTTTTAAATCTATAAAAGTGGCTATAACTGTTGTATTGCCATTTAATACTTCATAGTAACAGTAGCTAAAGAATTTGAAGTATCCATATTTTTCATTAAGCCAAATAATTGTTTTGTTGAAATTAAATTATATGCATTAATAAAATTATATAATCTAGTATGGATTATTTTTTCAAAAAATTTAATAAAGCTATAAATCAAAGATGCTGTTTGATAATTTAAGCATTAGTATTTCTATCAATCTTGTGCATAGGGATTGCAATTGTATTTTTATCAATTACAACCAGACACCAATATGCGTACAGATATTGATAAGGTATTATAAGAAACGAACAAGAATCGGTTTTAGTGATTTAAAAGTCTTTTCGTTTATTTGGTCAGGTCCCTCTCCTTTATTGAATTAATTATTATACATTATTTTTTTTATTAGTAGGGTAAAGAGAGAAGCTATCATAAATGTTCTGATTTAATGTACACTCATTGTCAACATTATCTGGTAATTTATCAACATTATCAAATATCTGTAAAGTATTGATTGAAGTTGTTTTCAGACTGTTGTCCTTTTTTTTAAATCTGGGTACTCTTTACCGAGATGACAATGGCTTCCAGTAAAAAAGATTAATTTCCTCTGTTAGTTATCACCCGATCTTTTGAATTGGCATATCGTTGAATTTGGCATAATGTAATCTACAAATGTTGCATGTTAACATATTAGGGTAAAATGTGTAATTTTTTTATATTTGACTTTGATATTTTTAAACAGCCGCAATTTTGGAAGTGATAATCTTAGACTTACAGCCTTTTCACATAAAATGCGTTTTTCTAAGATCAAATTTCATAACAAAATTTAATTTTTTATTTGAAACTGTTTACGAAATATTTTAGTTTTTTGTAAAAAAAAAACCCACACATAGGCAGAAAACGAATTGAGAAAATACACATGTTATAAGGTATTATTTGCTTGTAATTATCTGACAATCAATCCTCTAAAATATGTTGCAGTTGAAGATGGGCTGTCTATAAACGGCCATTTTCTTTTATGGGTCTTCTTACGTCTTGCAGGGAAGGAAAATTTCGCCAGTTATCAAGAAGATTTTTCATTATCTTTAGTAGTATTGAATATATTAATGTTGAAATCCCATAAATTGAATATGGTTAAACCTGTGATGAAACACGGGCATTGATATAATAAAGTTCAAAATAAGTAATAATAATAAAATGGCAAACTGAGGACTAGTAAGTCTTCTCTTACAGTTAATCCTTTTATCAAAGAGGTGAAGTAGACTATGATAAAGCCTAATTTTCTGAGACATATGAATCTCGAAGTAAATAAGGACAACTGTACAAGGAAATAATGCAAGTGATTATAATATATTAAGGAATTGTAACTGTAAATTTATTAAAAATAAGTGCTTATAATTTGAAATTGATCCACTCTCCCTCTCACCCACTCCCAGCCCCATCCTCGGCCACATCACTGAGCAACCGACTATCTAATTATTGATTAACATGAATTTGGTTATTGTTTTTTAAACATTTTATTGAAATTAATTAATTATGAAGTATGTACGTATATTCCTTACTCCTTATAAGTTGGCTTGTATTTTAACTCACGTATATAGTTTCCGAAAACGAGCAGATATAAGTAAATTATTTCTTGTATAAAAATTCTAATATCCAATAATACGTTTTATTTTTTAAACAATGGTTACTTTCCAAGTTTAAATATAATTTGTTTCTAACTCTGATTTTAATTAGTATTTTAACATATGTCAATATGTTTTAAGGTAAAATAAATCACATTATATATCAATTAAATGTTAATTTAGGATTAACTGGTGAGTGGTTTAGAATTATCCTGATTGTGTAAAACCCGGTTTCTACAGCTAGTTGTAAGATTAAAAAAAGAAAAAAATATATATAAAAAAATAAAAACTAACACATATTTATTTTACTTAATCCTTGTCTCCAATTACAGCCCTGTCCGAAACCCCATTTGGAGTTTTATTTTATCACTTTTTCCGTAGATTTATCCGCAACTTTTCATTTTTAAATCAATTATTTCTTTATTTGTTCCTTTAGTATTGAAATATATATTTATAAATATATATTTTTTTGTTTGTACCTGAGAGAGAGAGAGAGGGGGAGAGAGGGAGGGGGAGAGGGAGGGGGAGGGATGGAGAGAGAGAGAGAGAGAGAGAGAGAGAGAGAGAGAGAGAGAGAGAGAGAGAGAGAGAGAGAGAGAGAGAGAGAGAGAGAGAGAGACGACATACTCATTCAAATGTACAAACACCTTGTTGTCATATATGTTTTAAGCTCGTATTGAGGGCTACATACTATCGTAGTGAGTGAGGCTCCGCCTAGACTGCCCCTGTCAAGGATACCGCTCAAGGGTCAAGTCAAGTCAAGGGTGTCCACGTGGATGCTTGTTTTACTGCAAGACAAATTCATTGGTATTTCCATTCCCTACTCAGTTAGTCATACGTTGCTCATACTTATGTGTTTTCAGGAGAGGGTGAACACGTCAACGCCTGTGAATCGGCCTAGCGCTACGTCACACCAGCAGTGGGTGGGAGTTTCACTCTCAACTCTTCCTGAATAGTGTATAGCTCTAGAGTTGTTACTTAGATTTTATCGTCAACCCCTTCCATCTAAGTGAGTAGCCAACAAGGGGCAATCCATCAACTAATTCAGTTCAAAAGCGCGTACTGTTCCTCTCACCACACGAGATGGACGTCAGCAGTGGGATTGAAGGCGCGGGTGGATCGGGGGTGAGACAGGACAGGAAGAGGGTCGCCGTGGGGGTTGTTTTCATTCAATTTCACAGCAATGGGCCCCATAACTCTGCCCAATTTGCAACATATTTCACGGCCTACCTTTGTGCGCTGACTTGTGGTGGTCAAAGCCTTGTTTGGGGAAGTTCGCTGCCTTTTCAGCCTCCAAGCTCCGTCCTCGGGGCTCCACAGGAAGTCTATAGGCACTCCAGACGTTCATTCATTTACACGTAGTACAATGAAACAGCCAGTTAACATTTGAATATGAATGTTTACCTTTATTTGTAGTTATATATACATCTATAGGGTGGAAAAAAATATGGAAACGCTTTCACAACAATGTTTTTATTTTCATAGATAATTTGATAATTTACTTTTTTTATATATAGGCCTCATTTTGTTCCATAAAGTATACTATACATTTGATCAGAATAATTTACTTGAAACTGTTAAATAGCGGAGAAATAATTTGTTCAAATTGGTTTCTTTGAAATTCAAATGACCGCTTCTCTGGGAAGGATAAACCTTTCGAAGTCTGGTTTGCGGCAATTACTTTCTCTTGAATATACCTTTCATTTGATACCAAACTCGACCTAGTTGAAGATTTTCGCTCAACTCCTCGTAGGCCGTCCCCCTGAAAAGATGTAAATAAAATGAATAACATCTGTGGATGTATACTTGGAGAAACGTTCAAAAGTCATGTGATATTAAGACCTTTTAAGACATGCCTCACTGGTTCTATTTATGCTAGCTATTCCCTCCGTAAATAACTGCAGGGGCACTCTGTAACCATGTGATCCATTGTTTGAATAGACTCCCCACAATCACATGACTGACTTAATGTTAATCCCAATTTGTATTTCCAGTAGTTACATCTGATTTCGCCAGTTCAGAAGTGAACTCTTTGATAGTTCGGAACGATTCTTTTATGACGATGAATTGTCAAGATTATTTTGTAGGTCAATTGAAAAATCTTCTATTTTATTTAGCAAGATTGGAAAAATAAAAGCATTTTCAATTATATTTTTTGAAATGTCCTTCTAGTTCCCCTAACTCAATAAATAATGAATGTTTTCACTTCATTGCATTTAAACAATTTATTTATTTAGTGAAATATCTTGTCTAGTATCACATGATAACAACAACTGGCTAAATGATGTTCCTGTAAAAGTGCTGATTTTAAATAGTTAACAAAGATTTGTTTACCACGCTAAACTAACAACATTTGAAATGATTAAATGCATCAATGCGAATACTTTTCAGGAATTAAAAAAATAATAGTATTCTTACCCTTCTATAAGACGTGGGAGTTACCGGTGTCAATGTGTCTATGACATTATTATGAAATAATGGGGACGGGACGACTGGCACACATTTTTGGACCTTCTGCCCATGGCAGTATTGGCACAATCATTAGAGCGGAATAAGTAGGGTCAACTCGCCTGCTTGGAAAAGGCAGGATTGGCACAGTCGCTCGACCAGGTAGACGCCATCGAACGAGGGAAAACGGGAATTTTATTATTCCCGTCAACTCTGCGTGGCAGTCATTTGCCCGTGATATAACAATTTTTAAATTTAAACCTCACTAGGTTAGGTTAGGTTAGGTTAGGTTAGGTTAGGTTACACCATAATAATGCTAATTGTTCATTTGGATCCAGCTAGCGTTGAAGCCATAGCTGCAGATTTGTTGCGCAATTTTAAACTTTACTTACTTCAATAAGCACCACAGCAGGGAATTTGCGGGGGCAAAAAAGTTCCCATTTTCCCGCATTCTGGCCACCTGGCTGCTACTACCTGGCTGGGCGGTGTGTGCCAATCGTGCCTTTCTGAAGAAATAATATGGTATTTAAATGAATACAACATTTCAAAATATCAAAGTAAAATATTAAATAATAAGTTTTATAGTATAACCTTAATTATTTTCTTTTTGTCAGGTTCAAGACTGTTAAGAGGGAAAGCCCAGGGTTTCTTGGTAAAACTTGGAGAACGCTTGCTGGACTAACAAGATCGCCTCGACATGAGTTTGATAAATTACCTCTTTTATTTGACATTTGAACAACAAAATACTGAAGGGATTAGGTCAGCAGTACCAAACTACCTCTTGCAATCTCCGAGTTGATATTTCAATTGTAAAAAATATTGGCTATTTAAAATAAACATTATATTATGACTAGAAGAATCCTTTGTTATTAATATACCTGCTGGACTACTGTTAATCTGCACCAATAATTTCAGTAAATATGGAGAAACATTTTAAGGTGATGCAATCGGTTTTGGGTGAGTTAATTATTTTTCAATGTTATAATAAAAATTAGTTAATGTAACTTCCCTTGAGGCATAAAAAATATATAACAAATATTTTTAACCACTACATTTGAACTTGAGGCCTTTTGAAGAGTGAATTTAGCTGATTTAAAATCAGCATTAAGACAAAACCGTTCGAAGAACAAATTATATTTTTTTATAACTACATTTTTTACATATAACTGAAGGGATTAAGATGTTTTTAATTTTTTTTAAATTTACAAATGTTTATAATTTTAAAGGTAAAAAAGAAGGTACCCTTTTTCACCTTTAAAATTATAAATATTTAAAAAAATTAAAACATCTTAATCCCTTCAGTTGTATGTAAAAAACTTAGTTATAAAAAATGTAATTTGTACTTCGAACGGTTTGGTTTTAGTGCTGATTACCAGTTCAAAAGGCCGCAAGTTCTAATGTACTGATAACAAATTTTTAATATATTTTTCCTGTCTCAAGGGAAAGTACATTTTAACTAATTTTTATTATAAAATTGTAAAATAATTAACTCACCAAAACCGACTGCACCACGTTAAGTAGGAGACGATGTGTGCATTGCCAATTTCTGTGAGTGAATCATCTTTTTCGATGATCCTACTTATCCCGTCAGGTGTTATGTCATGTAACTACTGAGAAGTGTCCTTTCTTCCTTCTTGTGATGTACCTTATGCCGTCTTCTACACGCCGTTGATCTTTACCACTCATCTACAACTGTTGAGGCGTACAAGGCCAAAGTTTCACAAAACACTAATGGCTGTTTCACACCATTGCTATTGGTTTTCAAATATATATATATATATATATATATATATATATATATACAGGGCGTCCAGGTTCGACTATCACTTATTTTACAGGATTGTTTGTCAGGTCAATACAAGCAAACAATACCATATAACATGTGTGGTTTCTTGATTCGTTTTATGTCCATATGTGTTTTTTTATTTAAAAAAAACTCTAATACTTCAAAAACGTTTGACATACAATACTAATATTTATGACAGTTGATATTAGAAAAACATATTTCATGTTAAAAGGCTGTATGTCTAGTATTTACAGTCTCAGAATGGAGGCTGTCTCAGATATAAAACAAACTACAAATTTTACTGAAAAATATTCAAACATAATATTTGTAGACTATTTTATGTCAATGCAACGATATGCAAATTTAAAATATCGGATGATAAATAACAGAGGAAACTCATTTTTTGTGACTGAAAGCATTGATTTGTGTACTCTTTACCGATATGTATATTTTTGTAATATCAACTTTCATACACAAATTAAGTATTGTATGTCAAACTGTTTTTGATATTTTCTAATGTTTGTAAAAAAAACACATACAGTCAGAAAACGAATCGAGAAAATGCACATGATATGACATTATTTGCTTGTATTGACCTGACAAACAATCCTCTAAAATATGCGACATTCGAAGCTGGACACCCTGTATATATTTACTATGGCTAGTATCACTAACTCTAAATTTAAATAAATTATTATCCAAACGAGCAAGCCCTCCACCCACAGTTACACGTACTGTGGAATTTTTAACATCATTTAAATTACAGATATTTTGTTATAATATCACCCATTAGGACCTCGTAACAGCAGCACCAGTCATTACTATGCGTACAACTCCATTTTTCCAAATTTTATGAAATTTACTCGATTGAAACTGTAGACCCTATAATTTTACTTGTACGAGATATCAGTATGGCCATATTCTAACCGTACACCCATTCATATTCAAATAAATTTCTTTCTTTTATCATTCTATACATTGATCTACGAAAGTATTTCTAGCCTCCCTAGTGTATTGTTAGGCATTATTTATGTCGTTCACCAAGATACATCAGGATCGTAGATCACTTGTAGTCAGGGGTGATACTCGCTGATACATTGCCTGGCTTTCAGCGACAAACAATTTATCACCTATGAACTAAACAGGCGATATAAAATCTTCTAAGGTCGTAACTTTATTGTCTTTCATGTCGTTGCGAGTGTATATTACATGAAACATGTGCTAGTTGCAACCTAGTTTTAAACTTATTTTTTATTCATTTACTTGTTCAATCCTGGTTCATGTTTTTATTTTACACCTGAAGATGCTTGCAATACTGGTACTGGTACTTTATGCCAAATCGTTAATTAAACTGGAAATGTATTGTTGTAATGTAATAAAAATATTTATTACTTCATTTCTACAGGAATACGAACGAATTTAGGAAAGGAAGAGTTAAAAGTTGCCCATTGTCAGTCGTCTTTAGGCTACTATCAGAGCTAGCTTTGTGGGAATTTCTAAAGCACTGATCAAAAGAGAATTAATATAACATAATATATTCATCGTAAACATATATTTGTAATGCTTATTTAGAGCATGTAGAGGTTCTAGCAGCCGAGGGGAATCTTTCCACCGCTGAGCTGCTTTACCTCACGGTCGCGACTAACTTCAGCAGTTATTTTTCAGTTGAAAAATTAACTGTAATACACTGTACAAGTTTGTTTAAATGCTGATTATTGTTTTAATCATTATTCATTATGTTAATCAAACCTACCAATGGTCACGGCTACTAATGACATAATGGGTTACTTGCTATTGCACTGCCAGTATGTGGCCTTCCGTCATCATGGTTGCAATGACATTTTTTAATGGAATTACACAGTGCGAGAAGATTAGTTCTCTGTCTCATTTTCAACACTCATTGCATCTCACGTCCAAAAGGTCGTTTTCAAACCAGCCTTTATATATCTAATGTGCTCTTTGCCAGATGGAAGGTTAAGAGACTATAAAAGGTTCACAATGGTTATTTTATTAAAACCTTATATTTTGATGTAGTGCGAATAATAATAAAATTTAATATGGAAATGCTTAAATATAGGCAATATTTATTAAATTATTAACATGCCCAATTTTGTCGAGACAAGTCTTCAACTTAAATCATCCTAAAAATGAAGTGCTCTGAAAAGGAAATATAAAATGCTAAAGAGGGCTCTTCAACATTTTTTTAAGTATCTAAATTTGATTGGTTTTTCAGAGACTGTGAGTATACTTGGTAAACTTTGACGTTTACTTAACTGCTACTCGTTTACATAAGATTCCCTCATAGTAATAATAATAATAAATACAAATAAATAGTATCAGTAAAAAACGAGACAGCGGGAGCAGATAAAAGAGAGATTACACGCCAGAGAGGAGAGGAGGCAGAGACTACGAGAGAGGACTACATGCCAGACAGAAGAGGAAGCAGAGACTACGAGAGAGGCCTGATGCAAGAAGGGGTGGAAACGGAGAACAAAGAGGATACTTCAAGAACGACAGCAGGAGGACACCATACAGGTCACAGGAGAGGAGAGTGACATTCCAGCAGTGAGAGTGGAGAGGAAGAAGTGTTAGGACTTCGGGAAATAGACCAATAGGGAGGACCAGCACCGAGAGGTCCAACTACCTAGACTTCGTCAACCCGCCCTGCAGAGCAAACGCGGGACGAGCTAGGAGGACTTGGAGCCACGGTCCAACTCCTTGCGATATCAACCCCTGGAGGACTTCACAAGCGGCCAACCTGAACCTGAGGGACCACCGGACCTGCAGCC
The DNA here is from genome assembly GCA_035578905.1 of Stictocephala bisonia. NCBI lineage: Eukaryota > Metazoa > Arthropoda > Insecta > Hemiptera > Membracidae > Stictocephala > Stictocephala bisonia. Next base: position 32,064 of record JAQJVL010000966.1, on the reverse strand, counting down.
TATCCTGAGGACCAGAGAAGCCACCTCAAGGGACTGCAAGTGACTCCACCCACCCCCAAGGGACTACAAGCAACTCCAGACCTAACCAGCCCACTTGACCCTGAGGGACAAGCGGACGCCGAATCCACTACGGCTCGTGGACACTACCTGCAGGAGACATAGAGTCCAGGGGTATGTTAATATTGGTTTAACACCTCCAGGGTTTAAGGGGAGCGAAATATAAAGTTGTAGGTGAAAAGAAATTTTGTAAGGGCGTTCAGTTGCGTTTTACCTACACCAACGCGAAAGCCGACAGGCAGTACATTAATCATATAAGAAGCTAGTAATAATCGTAATTAAAAAATAAAATATATTTCACTGTTTGAGGGAATTGCATCTGGCATAAGTAAATGTATTGAGATTGTCAATGTAATTGTTAATATATAGATACGTAAATCCATGTAATTGATCATTGTCCGTATAAGTGGTTGTTTGGAGTTGATATAGAGATATAGTAAATGAATAAACATTGCGTTGAATATATAAGCCATAAATATTGGATATTCTTGGGAAGAATAGAGGGTAGCAACTAGGGCCATTTGAATATTTGGCTTATCTCTTGAAAATATTTGTAAAATAATATAACTAAAATCGTACGGTAAATTGATTAGGTTGTCATAGTTAGTAAGGTTGATATATTATTGTTTGATTGTTAATTTTGATTGGAAATAGTTGATTAATTATTCTTGAGTATAGCTTGTTATTGGATATATAATTTTCACTTGTTAGTGTAGACGGTCTGCACATATAATACTTATTTAGTGGAGTCTTAATGTGACGTTTATATAATTATTTAGAGGATTGTGATTTAGTAGTATAGGAGTTTGCTGTCGCTTGTTGTAAATAATATTCTTGAAATTATTGATTCCCCGGGCTGTATATTGAAGCCAATGTTAATAGTAAATTGATTGAATATTTATAAACGTATAATTTGTATTGTCTAGTATTGAATGAGAAGGGTATATTGAAGGAGGTGTATAGTGTAAAATAGGATAAGATAATTGTAATATTTTGGAAGGGATTGTAAAAATGATATGCTGTAATAATAAATTTGTGTTGTACTTTCACCGGTGTCAATAGTTATTCCAGGTCCTGGTTTTCTACACTAGCTAAGCGAGTCATTAAGTTTAAATTATTTCTCACTAGCTGTACCCACCCGCTTCGCCTGTCATAATATTGAGTTTTGATTGTATCATTGAAATGTGCAGCAACCTTTCAGTTTACACAGTATCCAATTTACAACAGCAGATGTTTTGTGTAGTTTACTACTGTACTCAATTATTTTTAATTTTGAAAGTTTTGCCTACCACAATTTTATTCTATTTGTTTTTATTTAACAGCTGTTAATCAAATAAATCAATCAATTAATATAGCTTCACAAGAAATCAAAACATAAAAATATAAACAGTTTAAAAAATTAACACATGGTTTAATTTAATTTTGACATATTTAAAACCCACAGCTGATATTCTTTTTATATTTGACTTATTATACCTTCATGCATCCTGCTATTTGATTAACATCGAAACTTTAGAAGTCCAAGGGATGGAGCCCTGAGGGATTAAAGAAACGGGAATAGGACAGAAACCTTCCCTGGGGTATATAGAACAAATTCCCCAAGTTTCATGGCGATCGGCTGGACGGTTTGGTAGCGCATAAAGGACAGACAAACAAACATACATTGGATTTTATAGATATAGATTACTTATATATTAGTCATTTGTGATTAACATTTTTAAACACTTTAAGTTTTAGAAGAAGTAAGAGGTTTAATACAAGCGCCCGGTTTACTTGGTGAAGTAAGAGTTTACATGGTGGAGAAAGTTTTACAACTTCTTATGAAGAATCCCTAATCCGTCTCAAAAACAAAAAATGTGACCATTACAATGTATAAAGTTGTATGTAACCATTTAATCTGTAAACTCTGAAAAGACTTACCAGAAAACATGGATAGATAAATATAATGAATAATGAAAAACAAGATTTTTGAATGTACATAAATTAATATTACCACAGCAAACTTCATAAAACATGTTTTTATTAGGAACACAATTTTACACTATATCTTATAGAATGAATTAATTCGGAAGTAAATGGAAGATCAAGTAAGTGATGTCGTGCGAAGTTATTTCAAGAAGCTCTTCTCAGATGAAACCCTTTCCAAGTCCCGGATGTTGCCAATTATGAGGGAATCGCATAATGTCCAAACAGCTGATATATCAGCACTTCCGTTTTCAATAATCCCCCCCCCCTACTGAACATCCCTCATCTCCCTTGCCGGGACACGGGCAATAAATATGGGAAAGGGATGATATTTCATGACAAAACAATGTAACCAGAGAACTTTCTCATTTTACTTCTTACAAATGTAGTCTTCAATCTTAAGACTCACTAATATTTTTATTTTTTTTTACATATAGTTTTCAATTGATTAATGCTGCATTTATATAGGCTCTTCTGATTAAAAATCACGTAATCTAAAATAAAATAATTTTTGATAGAATTTTCTAACAACAACATTGTTTCAAAACTCGCAAAACAACGGCATTATTGCACGCTTGGGCGCCAAGTCCGTAACTCACTACGCTCTTTTAACCTTAATCGTGTAATTTTGTTATTTTGCTTCACTTTCACACTTAAATTGTTCAAAAATAACCTCTAGAGTCAAGTATAGAGGTTTTAGAATTAAGAAGTCGGGTATAGAGTACTTCAAGTACAGAGGTTGTAGAAGTTAGACCTCAAGTACAGAGGTTGTAGAAGTAAGACCTTAAGTATAGAGGTTGTAGAAGTTGGACCTCAAGTATAGAAGTTGTAGAAGTTAGACCTCAAGTATAGAGGTTGTAGAAGTAAGACCTCAAGTATAGAGGTTGTAGAAGTAAGACCTCAAGTATAGAGGTTGTAGAAGTAAGACCTCAAGTATAGAGGTTGTAGAAGTAAGACCTCAAGTATAGAGGTTGTAGAAGTAAGAACTCAAGTACAGAGGTTGTAGAAGTAAGACCTCAAGTATAGAGGTTGTAGAAGTAAGACCTCAAGTATAGAGGTTGTAGAAGTAAGACCTCAAGTATAGAGGTTGTAGAAGTAAGACCTCAAGTATAGAGGTTGTAGAAGTAAGAACTCAAGTACAGAGGTTGTAGAAGTTAGACCTCAAGTATAGAGGTTGTAGAAGTAAGACCTCAAGTATAGAGGTTGTAGAAGTAAGACCTCAAGTATAGAGGTTGTAGAAGTAAGACCTCAAGTATAGAGGTTGTAGAAGTTAGACCTCAAGTACAGAGGTTGTAGAAGTAAGACCTCAAGTACAGAGGTTGTAGAAGTTAGACCTCAAGTATAGAGGTTGTAGAAGTAAGACCTCAAGTACAGAGGTTGTAGAAGTAAGACCTCAAGTATAGAGGTTGTAGAAGTAAGACCTCAAGTATAGAGGTTGTAGAAGTAAGACCTCAAGTATAGAAGTTGTAGAAGTAAGACCTCAAGTATAGAGGTTGTAGAAGTAAGACCTCAAGTATAGAGGTTGTAGAAGTAAGACCTCAAGTACAGAGGTTGTAGAAGTTAGACCTCAAGTACAGAGGTTGTAGAAGTAAGACCTCAAGTATAGAGGTTGTAGAAGTAAGACCTCAAGTATAGAGGTTGTAGAAGTAAGACCTCAAGTACAGAGGTTGTAGAAGTAAGACCTCAAGTATAGAGGTTGTAGAAGTAAGACCTCAAGTACAGAGGTTGTAGAAGTAAGACCTCAAGTACAGAGGTTGTAGAAGTAAGACCTCAAGTATAGAGGTTGTAGAAGTAAGACCTCAAGTATAGAGGTTGTAGAAGTAAGACCTCAAGTACAGAGGTTGTAGAAGTAAGACCTCAAGTATAGAGGTTGTAGAAGTAAGACCTCAAGTATAGAGGTTGTAGAAGTAAGACCTCAAGTATAGAGGTTGTAGAAGTAAGACCTCAAGTATAGAGGTTGTAGAAGTAAGACCTCAAGTATAGAGGTTGTAGAAGTAAGACCTCAAGTACAGAGGTTGTAGAAGTAAGACCTCAAGTATAGAGGTTGTAGAAGTAAGACCTCAAGTATAGAGGTTGTAGAAGTAAGACCTCAAGTATAGAGGTTGTAGAAGTAAGACCTCAAGTATAGAGGTTGTAGAGGTAAGACCTCAAGTATAGAGGTTGTAGAAGTAAGACCTCAAGTACAGAGGTTGTAGAAGTAAGACCTCAAGTATAGAGGTTGTAGAAGTAAGACCTCAAGTATAGAGGTTGTAGAAGTAAGACCTCAAGTATAGAGGTTGTAGAAGTTAGACCTCAAGTACAGAGGTTGTAGAAGTAAGACCTCAAGTATAGAGGTTGTAGAAGTAAGACCTCAAGTACAGAGGTTGTAGAAGTTAGACCTCAAGTACAGAGGTTGTAGAAGTAAGACCTCATGTATAGAGGTTGTAGAAGTAAGACCTCAAGTATAGAGGTTGTAGAAGTAAGACCTCAAGTACAGAGGTTGTAGAAGTAAGACCTCAAGTATAGAGGTTGTAGAAGTAAGACCTCAAGTATAGAGGTTGTAGAAGTTAGACCTCAAGTACAGAGGTTGTAGAAGTAAGACCTCAAGTACAGAGGTTGTAGAAGTTAGACCTCAAGTACAGAGGTTGTAGAAGTAAGACCTAGTGTATAGAGGTTGTAGAAGTAAGACCTCAAGTATAGAGGTTGTAGAAGTAAGACCTCAAGTATAGAGGTTGTAGAAGTAAGAACTCAAGTACAGAGGTTGTAGAAGTTAGACCTCAAGTACAGAGGTTGTAGAAGTTAGACCTCAAGTATAGAGGTTGTAGAAGTAAGAACTCAAGTATAGAGGTTGTAGAAGTAAGAACTCAAGTACAGAGGTTGTAGAAGTTAGACCTCAAGTATAGAGGTTGTAGAAGTAAGACCTCAAGTATAGAGGTTGTAGAAGTAAGAACTCAAGTACAGAGGTTGTAGAAGTTAGACCTCAAGTATAGAGGTTGTAGAAGTAAGACCTCAAGTATAGAGGTTGTAGAAGTAAGACCTCAAGTATAGAGGTTGTAGAAGTAAGACCTCAAGTATAGAGGTTGTAGAAGTAAGACCTCAAGTATAGAGGTTGTAGAAGTAAGACCTCAAGTATAGAGGTTGTAGAAGTAAGACCTCAAGTATAGAGGTTGTAGAAGTAAGACCTCAAGTATAGAGGTTGTAGAAGTAAGACCTCAAGTACAGAGGTTGTAGAAGTAAGACCTCAAGTACAGAGGTTGTAGAAGTAAGACCTCAAGTATAGAGGTTGTAGAAGTAAGACCTCAAGTATAGAGGTTGTAGAAGTAAGACCTCAAGTATAGAGGTTGTAGAAGTAAGACCTCAAGTATAGAGGTTGTAGAAGTAAGACCTCAAGTACAGAGGTTGTAGAAGTAAGACCTCAAGTACAGAGGTTGTAGAAGTTAGACCTCAAGTATAGAGGTTGTAGAAGCAAGACCTCAAGTATAGAGGTTGTAGAAGTAAGACCTCAAGTATAGAGGTTGTAGAAGTAAGACCTCAAGTACAGAGGTTGTAGAAGTAAGACCTCAAATATAGAGGTTGTAGAAGCAAGACCTCAAGTATAGAGGTTGTAGAAGTAAGACCTCAAGTATAGAGGTTGTAGAAGTAAGACCTCAAGTACAGAGGTTGTAGAAGTAAGACCTCAAGTATAGAGGTTGTAGAAGTAAGACCTCAAGTATAGAGGTTGTAGAAGTAAGACCTCAAGTATAGAGGTTGTAGAAGTAAGACCTCAAGTACAGAGGTTGTAGAAGTTAGACCTCAAGTATAGAGGTTGTAGAAGCAAGACCTCAAGTATAGAGGTTGTAGAAGTAAGACCTCAAGTATAGAGGTTGTAGAAGTAAGACCTCAAGTATAGAGGTTGTAGAAGTAAGACCTCAAGTACAGTGGTTGTAGAAGTTAGACCTCAAGTATAGAGGTTGTAGAAGTAAGACCTCAAGTATACAGGTTGTAGAAGTAAGACCTCAAGTATAGAGGTTGTAGAAGTAAGACCTCAAGTATAGAGGTTGTAGAAGTAAGACCTCAAGTATAGAGGTTGTAGAAGTAAGTCCTCAAGTACAGAGGTTTTAGAAGTAAGACCTCAAGTATAGAGGTTGTAGAAGCAAGACCTCAAGTATAGAGGTTGTAGAAGTAAGACCTCAAGTACAGAGGTTGTAGAAGTAAGACCTCAAGTATAGAGGTTGTAGAAGTAAGACCTCAAGTATAGAGGTTGTAGAAGTAAGACCTCAAGTACAGAGGTTGTAGAAGTTAGACCTCAAGTATAGAGGTTGTAGAAGCAAGACCTCAAGTATAGAGGTTGTAGAAGCAAGACCTCAAGTATAGAGGTTGTAGAAGTAAGACCTCAAGTATAGAGGTTGTAGAAGTAAGACCTCAAGTATAGAGGTTGTAGAAGTAAGACCTCAAGTACAGAGGTTGTAGAAGTGAGACCTCAAGTATAGAGGTTGTAGAAGCAAGACCTCAAGTATAGAGGTTGTAGAAGTAAGACCTCAAGTATAGAGGTTGTAGAAGCAAGACCTCAAGTATAGAGGTTGTAGAAGTAAGACCTCAAGTATAGAGGTTGTAGAAGCAAGACCTCAAGTATAGTGGTTGTAGAAGTAAGACCTCAAGTATAGAGGTTGTAGAAGTAAGACCTCAAGTACAGAGGGTGTAGAAGTTAGACCTCAAGTATAGAGGTTGTAGAAGTAAGACCTCAAGTATAGAGGTTGTAGAAGTAAGACCTCAAGTATAGAGGTTGTAGAAGTAAGACCTCAAGTATAGAGGTTGTAGAAGTAAGACCTCAAGTACAGAGGTTGTAGAAGTAAGACCTCAAGTATAGAGGTTGTAGAAGTTAGACCTCAAATATAGAGGTTGTAGAAGTAAGACCTCAAGTATAGAGGTTGTAGAAGTAAGACCTCAAGTATAGAGGTTGTAGAAGTAAGACCTCAAGTATAGAGGTTGTAGAAGTAAGACCTCAAGTACAGAGGTTGTAGAAGTAAGACCTCAAGTACAGAGGTTGTAGAAGTAAGACCTCAAGTATAGAGGTTGTAGAAGTAAGACCTCAAGTATAGAGGTTGTAGAAGTAAGACCTCAAGTACAGAGGTAGTAGAAGTTAGACCTCAAGTATAGAGGTTGTAGAAGTAAGACCTCAAGTATAGAGGTTGTAGAAGTAAGACCTCAAGTACAGAAGTTGTAGAAGTAAGACCTCAAGTATAGAGGTTGTAGAAGTAAGACCTCAAGTATAGAGGTTGTAGAAGTAAGACCTCAAGTATAGAGGTTGTAGAAGTAAGACCTCAAGTACAGAGGTTGTAGAAGTTAGACCTCAAGTATAGAGGTTGTAGAAGCAAGCCCTCAAGTATAGAGGTTGTAGAAGTAAGACCTCAAGTATAGAGGTTGTAGAAGTTAGACCTCAAGTATAGAGGTTGTAGAAGTAAGACCTCAAGTATAGAGGTTGTAGAAGTTAGACCTCAAGTATAGAGGTTGTAGAAGTAAGACCTCAAGTATAGAGGTTGTAGAAGTTAGACCTCAAGTATAGAGGTTGTAGAAGTTAGACCTCAAGTATAGAGGTTGTAGAAGTAAGAACTCAAGTACAGAGGTTGTAGAAGTTAGACCTCAAGTACAGAGGTTGTAGAAGTTAGACCTCAAGTATAGAGGTTGTAGAAGTAAGACCTCAAGTATAGAGGTTGTAGAAGTTAGACCTCAAGTACAGAGGTTGTAGAAGTTAGACCTCAAGTATAGAGGTTGTAGAAGTTAGACCTCAAGTACAGAGGTTGTAGAAGTAAGACCTCAAGTATAGAGGTTGTAGAAGTTAGACCTCAAGTACAGAGGTTGTAGAAGTTAGACCTCAAGTATAGAGGTTGTAGAAGTTAGACCTCAAGTATAGTCCTAAACTCTCTCGTTCGTATGTGAATAAAAACAAATTCGCTGAAGAGAAAATATTTTGAAACCGTTTATTAGTACATAATTGGAAACTATAAAGAATGCTTGTGTCAAGTTGTGTAGTCCAAAGGCTAATAGTTTTTGAGAAACTGAGGTCAGTCAGTATTAATATAAATAGCCTATATCACTAATTTGCAATGGTCATAACGTCCTGACCATCTGGAATGGAACATAAAAATAAGTATTTGCCGTAACCATTTTTAATTCTTTTTCTCAACATGAATTTTTACGAAATAAATTTCAGTTCTCTAATTTTTGTATGTGTTAACGTATTTTTAGTCAACCAGTGAATTGGCTTATAGCTTAGGTCTATATATTTTTTATACTATGCACCCTTTTATGTTTAAGGATAGTAGTTTTACTATTTATTTCCTATAAATATGCCTTCAATAAACGCGTGAAGTAATCACGTAAAAAGAGTTACGAGGGCCTACCTCGTTGTGAATTTAGAACGTGTGATCTATTTTCATGTATAACGTTTGACAATACAAAAACTCTAATAAATTGTTAGAGCATTTGTGGTGTTTCAAAAAGATTATGGTATCGTGAACCATCAAGAACCATTTATCCTTATCTTCAGTTAACAAGTCAGTAATATTACTTCCTTGTCCTTAACATATTGAGGTTATTTTAAATGTGAGATGTGCTTCTATAAACCCCCCTATTCAAACAACTTTCCTTGAGTTATTTGTCGAGTTCGTATGTTCGTGAAAAGTTTAAATTACAATCCACAACTTGAAAGTGGACTTTGACCAGTCAAGTTGGAGTCGGACCCTCCCTCCAGGGGTTTTAAATTACTTCTCAAACTTCTGGACAGCGGTTCACGATGTACAGTTCCGTTTGTGACAACAAAATGGGCTGAACCAAGAAACCGTATGTTTAAGATCACATGTTTTCATTTCCTAGCACAGAGTAAGAAATATTAAATTCCATAATAATCCTATTGTAGTGTTAGTTTTATTACTTTGATATAACTACAATGGACTATTCGGTCTAGAGTACTCAAACTCATTCACATGATTTAACGAAATCCGTCATCCAACCTACTGACAACCACCATTCTTTAGACCCTTGTATAGAATAACTTAACGGTGGACCCTCTTACACAAATTGGGTCCACAAAACTAGACACAACTAGTGGCTTGTTGGTGCAAAAGCCCCTATATAAATAAAATTAAAATGTTTTTGTTAAATATTTAATGTTTATTATTTAATTATTTATAGTTTTAGCAAACTATAAATAATTATCATATACAGGGTGTCCCGTAAGTACTGACCAAAATTTTACGAGGTTATACTATAGGTCAAAGGAAACAATGTTCATCATATAATGTATAGTCCCATCTGGCTTAGTTTCCTGTCTATCAGTCTGTATTTGATTTTTTAGAAAATAATTTATATCTTCAAAATGGTTTGAGATATCAAGTTGAAACTTTGTATATTTACTGATGTCATTAGTGTACATCTAAAATAAAAGTTTCAAAATTGTATCATTTACATAAACAAAATGGCGGCCATTTAAATGTTCAAAGTGTAATAACTTTAAAACGAGTGATGTTATAGAAAAATGACAAGACACATATAAAATAGCCCCTTTTAATACAAGAATTTTGGTACCAAGTTTATTTTTCTACAATAAGATGTTACAGAAATAAGTAAGAATTCTCAAGTAAAGGTCTGTGTTTTATTCAAAATTCCAATGTGTTTTTAAATAATGTTGAAGAATTCATACTAATAATACTTCCTGAACTGTAAAACACATGTGAAATAAAATAAACAACAAGTAACAATACCTCATTATGAGTTCAAAGTAAATGCACAATGTGGCCTCCTTTCTGCTGATTGCACAGTGTAAATCGCTGTAAAACTGACCACCGGATGTGTTCAGAATGATTTTGTTCTTGAACTGCTACAGCAGCTTTAACAATGCAAGCAACCAAATCCATGGCGTCCGGAACAGGAATAGAATACACCAATTGTTTCATGTGTCCCTAAACATAAAAATCTATCGGTGTGAGATCCGGGGATCTTGGGGGCCAAGGGACAGGACCACCGCGTCCGATCCATTGATTGCCATAAACTGCGTTAATGTGCTGTGTGACTGCATTTGTAAAGTGGGCCGGGGCTCCATCTAATATTTCTGTAATATTACAGAAACACATGTGTTGAGGTTAAGCAATTAAAATCACTATTAGTTGCAAGATAGTACTTAGTAAACAAATCAACAAAACAATTAACTATCTCTTAATTTATTATCAGCTGTTACATCAAATCATCTGATGCATACTGCCTTATGGACCTAATAATTTTGTAGAAAAATAAACTGAGTACCAAAATTTTTGTATTAAAAGGGGCTATTTTATATGTGTCTTGTCATTTTTCTATAACATCACTCGTTTTAAAGTTAATACACTTTGAAAATTTATATGGCCGCCATTTTGTTTATGTAAATGATATAATTTTGAAACTTTAAATGTAGATCTACACTAATAAGGTCAGTATATGTACAAAGTTTCAACTTGATATCTCAAACCATTTTGTAGATATAAATTATTATTTTCTAAAAAACACATACAGACAGATAGACAGGAAACTAAGCAAGATGGGACTATACATTATATAATGAAAATTGTTTGTTTTTACCTATAGTATAACCTCGTGAAATGTTGGTCAGTACTTACGGGACACCCTGTATACAGATTAATTATTATTGTTGTGTTAAAACTTCTCTGTGTGTAAGGATTGTCTATTTCGTTGTTTTGGTTGACTGTATTTTCAATAAAAAATTAAATTTAATTCTGTCTGAGGATTTTACTCTACTAAATGCAAAGTTGCTTACCTATAAAAACTGGTTTGTTCAGGTAAACACCAGTGTGGCCTTATGCTTGTTAGTTAGAGTATAAAACATTAACAGCTGGAATACTTAATTAGCCTTATTGACAGATGGACTCAATTTCGCATAAAGGCGAATTGCAAGAGTTTTATTTTTCCCACCATCTACAATATGAGAGCTTTAAAATGAGCCATTTCCGAAGGCCGTAGGTGGAGTATAGAGCTTGGAATTATGACGCAACCGATTTGGCTTACGAAATTAAATATATAGATATAAGTACGTAAACTAGACAGCCCTCCTATCAAACCCTCGTACATGCGTACACACAACTCAATATAACTTCTTGCCAACCTGCGTACACACAACTCAATATAACTTCTTACCAACCTGCGTACACACAACTCAATATAACTTCTTGCCAACCTGCGTACACACAACTCAGTATAACTTCTTGCCAACCTGCGTACACACAACTCAATATAACTTCTTACCAACCTGCGTACACACAACTCAATATAACTTCTTGCCAACCTGCGTACACACAACTCAGTATAACTTCTTGCCAACCTGCGTACATACAACTCAGTATAACTTTTTGCCAACCTGCGTACACACAACTCAATATAACTTCTTGCCAACCTGCGTACACACATCCCAGTATAACTTCTTGCCAACCTGCGTACACACATCTCAGTATAACTTCTTGCCAACCTGCGTACACACAACTCAATATAACTTCTTGCCAACCTGCGTACACACAACTCAATATAACTTCTTGCCAACCTGTGACACACATCTCAATATAACTTCTTGCCAACCTGCGTACACACATCTAAATATAACTTCTTGCCAACCTGTGACACACAACTCAGTATAACTTCTTGCCAACCTGCGTACACACAACTCAATATAACTTCTTGCCAACCTGTGACACACATCTCAATATAACTTCTTGCCAACCTGTGACACACAACTCAATATAACTTCTTGCCAACCTGTGACACACATCTCAATATAACTTCTTGCCAACCTGCGACACACATCTCAATATAACTTCTTGCCAACCTGTGACACACAACTCAATATAACTTCTTGCCAACCTGTGACACACAACTCAGTATAACTTCTTGCCAACCTGCGACACACAACTCAATATAACTTCTTGCCAACCTGCGTACACACATCTAAATATAACTTCTTGCCAACCTGCGACACACAACTCAATATAACTTATTGCCAACCTGCGTACACACAACTCAATATAACTTCTTGCCAACCTGCGACACACATCTAAATATAACTTCTTGCCAACCTGCGTACACACAACTCAATATAACTTCTTGCCAACCTGCGACACACAACTCAATATAACTTCTTGCCAACCTGCGACACACATCTCAATATAACTTCTTGCCAACCTGCGACACACATCTCAATATAACTTCTTGCCAACCTGCGACACACATCTCAATATAACTTCTTGCCAACCTGCGACACACATCAGTAGTAATGGGGGGGATCGGGAGCAGAGGACCTCCTTTCCATGGGCGCGGCCATCTTGGATCACGTGACTAGGTCGGCCATCTTGGATGTGACGTCAGAGGTGTATATATATATATCGGAGGTCGGATGTCGTAATTTTGCGCGGGAACTTTTGGCGCGCATTTTTTTTCAGCCAGCTGTTGCGGCCATCTTGGATGTGACGTCAGAGGTGTATATATATATCGGAGGTCGGATGTCGTAATTTTGCGCGGGAACTTTTGGCGCGCATATATTTTTCAGCCAGCTGTTTTTGTTTGGTTTTTTTTTTTTTTTGATGACGTCATGATGGACTTCTGCCGCCAGATGTCGTTGTTTCTTCTTCTTCGGTTTTTTGTGCGCGTTTTTTTTTTTGATGACGTCACGATGGGCGAGGTGACTTCCAGTGTCCGTCGTTATGTTTTTTTCAGCAGCCAGCTGTTTTGTTCATCGGTAAATTATACGTGTGTGATGACGTCGTCACGAGGAGGTTGGTATTCGTGAGGGCGACCATTATTTTATTATTTTTCATCAGATCCAGATACACGATGTTGTTAGCCGACGGGTTCACTATTGGACGGTTTGTCCTGATCTACGATCGTTACGGTGATCACTTGAATCACCTTCAGTTGGCCGTCTATTGGAGCGTAATATCGCTCACGCGGGCATTCCGATATCTTGTAACCACGTGGCACGGCCGGGAAGAACGTGTACAAAATGCGATGTTCTTGGTGTTTGTGCGCGTGTAAGTCGTGATTGCTGTAGCTGTTCTCCACTAGTGTTGCATTGGATTTCTATAGCGTCCACAGCTCGTAGATTCGGTGGATTCGACGCAATCGCGGTTCGATCGGCCTCGAAATATAACAAGTCACCTTCCTCGGAATCAGCTTCTTTCCGGTTATTGGTGGTGCCGTCTGTGGCCCGATTCTGGTTGTTGTTCAAAGCCCAAGAGTCTTCTAACCGTGGTGTCCAAACCGAATTTCAACGGTGATACAATAGACACGACTGTTCCGTGCTTCGCTTTCGAGATGATGAATTTGCCAGAATCTATGTCCGCCCGCAACCTAAACGAATCGATGAAAACGTCTACACGTTTTTTCCAGAGATTCCAATGTGTAATGTCCCCTGCTCCAGCGTTAGTGTCCTGACAGAATTGTTCGGGTTGTCAGCCGTTGGAGCTGTCCAGAAATGCACGTTAGCAGATCTCGGTAAGTTCAGGATGTTGTTGTCCGAATAGAATCCGCATATAGAGCCAAACGGGTAATCACTGGCATCGTCCAAGTGGATCGGTATGGTGTTCCAGGTGAAGTGTGATCACCGGACCCTGCCCGAATAGTTTCAACAAAGGCATTTTATATCGCTTGGTGGTCAACTACACACGCTTATCATTATTTGGTAATTTGTTTCTGGTGTTCTAGAAACAGTGTACCCGTTCATACGCATGAGATCAGTCAAATCCCTAATCGTACTCTTCGATTTTATTGTACAATTTCGTTTCCAACGCGTTGAGCCGTTTGATCGGTTTTAGTTTGAAACTGTGAGAACTCAGATCGCAACGCGTCTTGCTTCGATCCGCCGGTCCCACCACACTCTCCGAAACGATTAATACAGAACTTATGACTGTACATGTCTTATAATCGGAACAAAAAATTGAAGTTTTTTTTTTTAAATATAGTCTATACAGTGCGCAACTGGGTGTTGTACGTAGTGCCTATTTCTCTCCTCTCGACAGTTGTAGCGTTTCGGGGATGGGTTCTTTAGGGTCGAATACTTCTGTGTAGCGTTTTGGCCAGGAACACGTCGATCTCCTCACAGTCAATTGTCAGCTAGCGATCGGTCCAATAGTGTGGCCACCGGAATCTCACCGTATTTGGTTTGTACGATTCTCATGCGTTTCACAGGGTTAGAACCTATTTCCGTCCAACGATCGAGTCTACACGGTTCTTAGAGAAACTGTAGTGTGGCTTCGTTGAACCGTGTACGAAGCTGGCCATGTTGTTTAAAACGTAGCCGGACACGTTTACTCTCACTCTCTTATTATATTAGGGTGACGGGCGTACGACGGCCAGCTGTCTATCAATTAGCTTGATCTTTTCGTTAGTTCGTCTTTCGAAACTCGTCTAATTTTGTTGTTTAGTTCAACGAGTTCTACACGAACTACAACGTCGTAGTTGTGTTTTAGATCTAGTGACGTTACAGATACGCCTGTGTCCTTTGATCTGTACACAGTCCCGGTTGCGATGTGGTGTCGAATTACTTTGCTGAAACGTTTGCGACCTCGTCCAACTGTGTCTTGGTGACAAGATCGTTTTTGTCGACACCCTTCGAAGATGATGCGATCCTTTTGTTGCCGACACTGATGTAGTCTTTAGACACTCTTATAATATCCACAAGAGCGTCGGTCTTCGCCAGATGGTCCAACAGTCTGTTCTCAACTTTTCGAAAGTCTTAATCATCTCGCTTGCAAAATCTTTTTTCAAGGCATCTAGCGTAGAGTCTATGTAGTCTCGACTAACGCCGCCGCCGCCCGCCGCCACCATCACAACTGTCTAAACCTTTTGTTTCACCGAATCTGGTCGATTAGAAAACCACCGTCATACCCACCAGGACATCCATCCATATTTGTTGTCCCTTATATCATTCACAATTGTGTTCCAATTCACGTGTCCGTCGCACTTTGAATATCTGCGCAATACTTCTAAACCACAGGTGGCCGCAGATCGCGTGGATCTTCGAAATTCTGGATGCCACAGTCGTTGTACACCAGACCGTCACCACCGTTCAGATAGCGAACCAACTCTATTGGTGGTGGAGCGTCCCCGTACGAGTCCGAAATAGAACTTGTTCCTGTCACCGACCTTGACGTAGCACGTCCAGTGAGTGCCGTCGGAATCGACATCTCCCAGGTTTAGGGATTCCACATTCCGTGTGATTTGACGTGACCGGTAGTAGCTGTCGAACAAAACGCTCCGCGAAAGTTTTTGATCTTCAACAACGTCGTTGGCGAATCGTTCGATTTCACCGAGTGAGAGATGGTTCTATTTTTTAAATAACAACGAGTCCAAACTTCCTATTGATGCAACGTTTGAGACCGCTACCTTTGGGGTCCTTAGTGATTATCGAGTCCAACTCGTTGTCGATGAGGTCTTTCAACCACGGTTATGAACCTCTCTCGAAGTAGCGGTGCGATATTCTTTCTAACCAAAGGCGAAAGGAACCGTTTGCCACCGGGAACATCGTCTTCAATAAAGTTCATCATTTCCTTCAACAGACCGCCCTTCCTTGTTTTTCATCAACTGGTCGTAGCTGAGCGCCAACCGAAGACCCGGTCTTGTTTTTGACGGCTTTGTTCACGGCTCTGTGTTGTGGCTCGGTGAGCAGTATGTGATCGCCACCACCACTGATGTTATCGTACGTAAGACCGACACCACTGTTCTACGTTTCTGTAGGCGGTCTTCATTTTTCGCTTCTGTCCGTCGGGACAGAACGGATCTTGTGTCTGTGCAGTTCACTATATTGGTTTCCACCAGTACACTAGTAACACATTACTACCACTTATAGTAAGTCGCGATGGAGACGTACTGTACCCAAATGCAAACAGAAAACACGATCACTGGTCGACACGCATGAAGTGGTGCAAACGGAAAACAAGAGATGGCGTGTCAAAAACACTTGCGCACTGTGCGGCAGTGAGAAAAGCACCTTCATCAAAATGAAACCGGTGACGAGGACCCGATCGCGTGAATACACCGAAGCTAAAGAACTACATCGTGCGGTTATCAAGAAGTTTCCCCAAACGAAAAATAAGTCACTACGTGTATAGACGACCTGTGGGCGGCCCGATCTCGTGATTATGGACAGATACGTGAAGGAAAACGATGGTTACAGATACATGTTGAATGTGATCGACACTTTTTCCAAGTACGCTTGGTCTGAACCGTTGACTAGGAAGAGTGGCCAACACGTGGCCGATGCTTTCGAAGCAATCATAAGGCGCTGCCGGAAAGACGGGTCACAACACACCGAATCTATTGCACGTCGATAAGGGTCGGGAGTTTGTTAACAAAGATTTCAAACAACTGTTGGAAACATATGACATCAAGATGTACCCACACTGAAAACGAAGAGAAAAGTGCAATCGTCGAACGATTCAATCGCACTCTCAACGAACGCATAGAAGGTCCAGTTTGAAATGCGCCGGTCGTTTCGATGGGTCGACATGGTGCAGGACTTGCTACGACAGTACACCACACACGGTGCACACTACGATACGCATGAGACCCGCGGACGTGAACCAAGAGTTTGTGAACAACAATTGAAGAGCCTATACGACGCGAAGAAACCAACTGTAGTGAGGAAGCCCCAAATTGCATGTTGGTGACCGCTGTGAGGATAGTGGCTAAGAAAGAGAAATTCGCCAAACAAGTACAGTCGCAATTGGAACAGGGAGATATTTGTTGTTTCAAAATTGCTGAACACTTTACCGATCACGTACAGAATCACGGACTCTGATGGTGAAGAGATATTGGGTTCGTTTTACGAGAGAGAACTGCAAAAGACCGTACTGTGACTTTGGGTAAGTACGTACACGCCACACCGCACTATGAAATTACCGTGTACTGTAGACTGTGATACGGATGGTGAATAGTATCATGACCGCCTTCTACCGCATCCGTTGAGGTGCTCTGATCGTTGGTTCGTCCGGCTATGTGGTAAACAAACTTGTGTTGAATTGATTTACAACAAACGTGGTGATGAAGCTAACAAACACCTTGTACGTGATATCAGTACCAGTTTCCTATCGAGCAGCACACGCAGCCCTAACGGTTGAACTACGAAACACAACAAGCGCGTGTGGAAAAAAGGCGTTAGGCTACATCAAAGATCAGTCAATCTATTCCAACTGTACGCGGATTTTGAATATGCCGCTGGTCGCGAGGTGTAAGTTCCCAAGCGTCGCTGGATGTTAGTGTCTTCGACGAATCGTCTGCACCACAAGAGGCACAACAAAAAGAACATCAAAGACATAACTTCATACTTGGAACGTCACAAAACTAACTCACTGTCTTGCGTGTACTTGAGATCAGAGCGCGACTATGAGTCAGCGTCGACATGACAAGGTCAACTACGTAACAAAACTGCAACATCTACTCTGCTGTTCAGTCCGAATCCAGAAATCAATGACACTACCACCCGAAGGATAAACGAGCGGACACATTTAGTAGGAATCCGAACATGAACTTACGACGAGTATCGAGCACTAGGTGCAAGGCACTGTGCCCCGAGAGCCGAACCTCACGGCTTCATACAACTCAGATTTGGACATGAAGACGGAAAGGCACACGAACGGGCAAGTACAAGTGCATGTTGGAAAAAACGATATTTCAAACGTTACCTGGAAAAACGATATGTAAACCGAACTTCGCTTAACGACGATTGCAACGCCGACGTTTTGAAAAACGATTATTTTACACTCACGTGACAACATCAAATAAAACAGGTTAATTTCCATGGTTCTGGGATTCATCACTGTGGACATAGACGCAGTACGAGGCACACGACGGCAAGTAGCGCAAAGTGCATGTTTTTTGAAACGATATTTCAAAACGACTTACCTCACGGATAAAACTATATGTAGACCGAACTTTCGCGCCTAACGACATCTTCAACGCCGTGACGTTTTATTGAAAACTCAATCGATATTACACGATGAACATTCGCGAATACGACGTTATTATCCAATGTTTTGAGGATTCATACCTAGTGGACATGACGAGGAAAGCACACGACACCGGCAAGTACACAAGTAGACATTTTGAACAAACGATATTCAAACGTATACCGAACGAAAACAAACGATAATTTCTACGCGGCCACGAACCATCCGCCATTCTAACGACATTTCAACGCCGAGCGCCCGTCATTTTGCGAAAAATACGGGGCATACCGGATATTCATTTCAACGTGAACATCAAAATATACGATTACATTTCCATGTTGGGATTCATCAACTTGTGTGAGACATGACGAATGAAAGGCAAGACACGAACTCAAGCACAGTAAAAAGTGCATGTTGAAAAATAACGATAATTCAAACGTTACCATCGAAAACACCGATATTTATGTTAGGCCGACCCTTCCGCATTAATCGACATCTATCAACGCCCGCGACGTTTAGAAAACAACATTAATTTCACGTGAACAGCAATATAACGGATTTATTTCCATCACTATTTCAATGGGAATAAGCATCACGTGTGGGACATGCGAAAACGCGGGAAGCGGCGCACACACGACACGGCAAGTACACACAGAAGTGCATGTTGAAAAACACCGATATTCAAACAAACGTTCTACACTGCAAAAAATCGAATATTTAAGGCCGAACTTCGCTTAAACGTGACATTTACAAAACGCCGCGAACGTCAAAATACGATATACTTTCACCGTGACCATACAAATAAACGGTTATTTCTCCATGTTGAGCATTCTCATCAACTGCCGGAACAACTGACACAACAGGAAAGGCACCAAGCCATCGACGGCAGGTAAAGTGCATGTTGACAAAAAACGATATTGATCCAAACACGTTAACCTTCGCAAAAAAACGAGGTATATTTAGGCCGAACTTCGCCCATTAACGACATTTCAAAGCCGACGCACAAATTCGAAACACAACACGATATATTTCACGTGAACATCAATAACGTGATTTTTTCCAAATGTTGACCTTCTTCTATAAATCTGATGTGTTTTTACATCGTCAACGTTTATTTCGATGAGTGTGTGTGTGCGCGCGCGTGTGTGTGTGTGTGTGTGTGTGTGTGTGTGTGATGTGTGTGTGTGTGTGTGTGTGTGTGTGGTTGTGTGTGTGTGTGTGTGTGTGTGTCTGTGTGTCTGGGTGTTGCTCGGTTGGTGTGCACTGTATGTATGTGTATAAGTTAATCACTAGCTACGTGATGGATCGTGAAGAAGAAGCTAAGCGCCTCGATGCGATCGAGAGGAAGTTGATCAGTAAATTCAGATCGGCCGAGTTGGAACGGAACGCAAGGAGCAAGCTCGACGGCCGCTGACAACCCGGTACTTCCACCGAGTGTCGAACCCCACGTTTAAGATTCTGAAGGCCTCTACCACCACCATTATCTGTCCTACCGTCAAAACCACTACAGC
Source organism: Stictocephala bisonia (assembly GCA_035578905.1). Classification (NCBI taxonomy): domain Eukaryota; kingdom Metazoa; phylum Arthropoda; class Insecta; order Hemiptera; family Membracidae; genus Stictocephala; species Stictocephala bisonia. Next base: position 12,596 of record JAQJVL010000966.1, on the reverse strand, counting down.
CCACAACCGCCACCACCACCATTCCACTCACCTCAACAGCAACAACTGTCAACTGATTGAGTATGTACGACAACCAAACTGTTAGACGAGATCTGAATACCAGGCTGCAGAATCAATTCGCTGAGAGTCGGCAATGCTCGCCTGAGTTCTAGTCCGACTAACAGGCAACGTGAGAGACAAAAAGTACGAGGCCAAACTAAACGAGCGGCTATCCAGGCAGAACATAAAAACATAACATGGATCGTCCGAGGCCGAGTTTTGAAAAGACCAAACACGACAAGTCTGGGGGGCTGACGCAAATCATGAGGTAACAACACAAATCATGAAACGGGTCGATCAACGTTGGTGGAGGCGTCGTTAGCACTCCATATCAGTTTACACCATACCACTCTGGAGCGTGTAGGGTACAATATTCGAGGAGTTCTAACAACGATCATGATAATGACTAAGATGATGGTGATAGAAGACTAGATGGACGTAGAAGTCCGCACCCGCCTCCTCCTCCAGCATACTGAACGACAACAAGTCCCATGAGACACAGTGGATTGGACTCTGCGGGTTGTTAATATTAGGTGCGATAGGCACCCGCACACACTTTGCCAAAAGCGAACGCGACAGGGCCAGTACGGCATTTCTACTATTCATACGCACGAGACGTGAACAGTTGACATAGAGTTCCGAGCAACTGCGATTACGTTCGATTACGACAATATACTGGTAAAGGGAAACAGTCGATACAAAGCGCGACCGAAGGACTTTGGAAGCGACTGTGTTGACTTAGGCAAAGGTCTTACGTTTCCCCTGAGGTACGAAGTAACAACCGGATGCAAGTACTGGAGAAATGCTAACACAAACAACAATGTTGCTCCGCTTACAAATTCGTTGCTATTGCATCAAAAAGAACGGACCACCGAATTCTGCGAAGCGGCCCGAAAAGCTATCAGTGGCCAGAAGATGGAAAAAACTTATTTGTCCGATATGGGAAGAGGAGTCAAGAGTAAGACGACGGCTGAGCTGGAAGCAACCGGCAGAATTTATCTTGGTATGGCCGAGATGATGATTCCCCTATGGACACGAGATGTTACCACAATCAGCATCGGGTCCCGACTCAGAGAATACAACGACACGAACCGATGCCGAATATCTTACCGATACATCCAACAATCTGAACGAACTGATTAACCGTCCTGAGAATATTCATCTACAGCCCAGGAGACAGCACAGGCAACCGGAGTTTTACAAACAGACAAAAACTGTCGGCTGCGTCAAAATCATACCCGACCGTATGGCAACAACTCCTCTTCCAACAACCTAACGGTTGCTGCAAGTACCTTTCTGCACTTGTCACTGCCGCGCTGCGCACAAGAACACACACGATAAGGAGCGGTATCGGGTCTGGTTTGAGAACGACATGAAACCAACAAGCTACACGTTCAGAGCACTGAGCGCAACGCCCCGAGCAATTGAATCTGGAACACGTACAACTACTTGCTGACCGAGACCAAGTTGACCATGCGTCCTCGATCACGTGGTGCGAAAATCGGAAATCAACCCTTTGGAACGACGTGCAAACAGCAAAACCCGACATCTGGTAACAGATATCACAAGAATAACACGAAGACCGTTGGGTGTCGGACAAAGGTTGTTACAGAATGCCGCTGTGGACCGCGAGTCCTCTTCCACAACACAAAGCCTGTACTGAACGAACGAGCGGGTCGGCTTTGGCCACCACACTGAGGTGCTATACATGGCTGAACGTAAACTCAACAACTCGGTCTCATGGGTCTGGGCACTCTGGTTTGTGAGTACTATATAATCTAGAGTGGTTGTTGATGTGCGTTCTTCTTGAACGAACGTGCTATGGAGCAGAAACGTTTGGCAAATCCGTCTCGTGAACCCCAAAAAGTGCCTGATGGTGTTGATGACCGACGCAGTTCATCATGAGGTTCGACAAAATCGGCACGATGAGACTTTCCGCTGCGTCCGCGACAGACGAACTACGCATTTCTTTCCCAAGAGATGTTACGCACGAATCTACCAACCACACAGCACGTGGTCCTAAGCCAGCGTGGTTTGAGACAGAACATCACAGTACCCGGAATCTATTTCCTTCTCCGTGAAGATGGTTTCCCAAACTTTCACGATTGTTGGTTCATAGGTGTGCAGTACCAACGACACGTCCGAGTCATTCATTGTTCAAGACACTCGGGATTTCCGGGTGGACTGGGAGTACGTATACAGCGAGTACCAAACACGTAGTCCGAGAAGGAATTTGCTACATCGACCGCCCCGCAAGTACATGATCCCCAACCTACGCGACCATCCAGAAACCCTTTGCCTGCTGAGTATTAGAGAGAGTATAATTAAAAAAAACTAAATAATATTTTTTTTGCATACAACATCAATGTGTAGAAGACCCTGTTGAGAGAATGACTAACTATTCGATACCCTGTTGTACCAACCGAGAGTTTGCTCAGCGCTGTGATCAGGAGTCAGAAGTACCGAACGGTCCATGCCCGTATCGGAGACTACAACATCACGCGGATCAATAATATCATACACGGTGTTTCAAGACTGGGCCCACTGCGAATAGCTTTTACAACGACTTCAACCGTATCATGTATCCACATCTGCGTGAGGTTTTGAAAAAATCGGACGGGACCAAATGTTTCGCGGCCACAGGCAGCCCCCCGACACCATGAAAAATTGACGACAACTATGACGTCGTTCTGTTTTCCACGCAATCGAGTTGAAAAAACACGATCACAGACTATTGACCTGTCAGGAACACGACTGCCGTGGATCACGAGCACCGTGTAAAGAGTGTGCTCAACTACAACGACTTCGTCAAAGCCGTCACTCACCACACACAACGCGGTTTCGCGGTCCCAAGCGTACGAGAGTGTGGTCGGCGCGACTTCGCGCGATTAAGCGCTCGGTAACTCTCCGGCCCACCTGGGCTCGGTTCTTCTTGACCAACCACTGCGTTATGCCCATTGTACCGAGGAGCGGGATTTTGAGATTGTGTTCACATGCGTAGCCGCGAAGACAACGATAGGCTTGTTCAAGATTTGAAAGACTGGCGACGAGTTGGAGCCGATACAAACAGAGCCCAACGAAGGCGAAAGATCTGTGATAAAGTCTTCAAACAGCGAAAAGTGCACAGCGTTCGGTCCGAGTACACGGCCAACAGCAAGAAATGCCAACTATCAGAACGGTCTGAAACAGTTGACAGTGAACAACGTAGACGCTTGCAGATCCCCATGACACTACTTACCGAGATGAGCAGTGTATCTGAACAAGAAAAGTGGTTATTTCGGTGCGTCGCTTCATTTCGCGACCATCAACCCCCAACGTCTTTACAGAACGTGTAACCGGAATCCCAAGTGATCGTCGTGAATCTGTCTAACAACACGAATCGTTGGAAACACCAGAATAAAGAACCCGTCCCAATTCGACATGTGTAATGTGAAAAACGTGGGTGTGAAATCAACGTGAACGCTAACACCCACACAAGAGATGCAGAACCTGAACTACGACGGAACGCAATGGCGTGTACTCTACGATCAGATTCCTACGATACAGGACGTCAACTTCGGCGATAGCCGGACGCGTTGTTTGAGCGTCCTGAGGATTTCCATCACGAGTTATATTCCGATGATGGTGATCGGCGACAACCACACTAAATGCCATCCGATTCAACACGCGAACAGATCCAGGAGTCCGACATTCGCAAGTGGAAACTGGAACTTTGTGAACGCCATCGCCTCACACTCGGTGGCCAACCGACGCGAACGAACACTGCTTTCACGTGATAGACATGTCCCCTGAGTCGTTCATCTCTTCGCCTAACGACATCACGCGGCGCGCACACGATCAAAATACGGATGTGAGAGAGAGAATCAGACTGTTGAAAAGAGCGGAAAAACAAAAAAAAAAAAAAAAAAATCGACGAAATTCGGCCGAAGCCCCCGCGATCCCACCACCACCACCTGCATCAGACCCAGGGCGATGAAACTGTTGCGACAACACGATGCAGCGTCTACATGTCGGCGCACACTAATAACCCCACGGTAAGGTGTCATACTTATGTCCGATTGTTTCATCAATCCGCTTTACGTCTTTCTCACAATCATTGCCGGTGTGCCTCGGTATGCCCATTTGAAACGCTTTCTTACAGTTTTTTGTTGACGAGATTCTTGGTGGGCGAACTATCTCTGTAATTTTCGATTGTACACACGATTGCAGCCGCCGCGGCACAGTTCACACTCATACTCTACTTTTTCATCGCTTGGCCATGTTCAGCGCTGCTTTGTGTTTGTTCCGAAAGTTTAAGCGTAAACCTTTTATATTTTGACACTTTCTTCCTGTTCTTCTGAACGGTCTCGTACGCGTAGCTCTTTGGGCACCTGTAGCTTCAACGCCAGTCTGTCTATGTGTCGTTGCCAGCACAGTTACGTTCACTCCATTCGCCCAGCATACTCCCCCTTCGTTGGGTACGTGTCTGGCCCGTCGTCGCGAAAGTAGTACCATCGAATCGGTGTCGTAGTACACCACAACTCTCACCCAGAGCCTGCTTCATCATGTCCGTACAGCCAGTAAGGCGAGCGTGCGCCGTCGTGGAAAGCGGCCCGTAGACCTGTTTAATTAGTTTGTGCGCACTCAACGAAGTGATCCCTTGAAGCCTGTACGTCATCTGGACGATGTTTGTCATCGCGTACGAACATCGATGCTGGTCTTGTCCACTTGGGCGGTTCCGTCCATGCAGGATCTTGTAGAACTTCTTTCGCGGGCTCCGTAATGATTCGCGTCTTTTTATTTGGTTTTGACGTTTGACCCGAACTTGCCACACAGACTGTTGAGACACATACATTTCTTTAAGCGACGGCTCGTTACATCACCGGGATTAGTCCCTGGATGTCGGGCCCGGTTGTCGGAGATATCGACATGGCCGACACTCTCACGTACCGCACGCACAACTCACATCTCTCGAGGCTGATTGTAATCCTATCTGCCACGGGCGAAACGTCTCCAATTTGATCTTCATGAAGTCACGCACGTAGTTCGTCGAACAACCGCGTTCACGCGAGGTTTCTTCAACAAGTGCGACCACACCTCGTGAAACAGCGTAGGATAAGTAATAGCCTCGATTGACCAGTGCCATTTGTTCATGTCACCACGCATCGTTGATCCAAGTAGTCCAGGGTGAGTGCACGTCAAGTCTGATCCTGAGTTCTGCGTGTTCGCAGCTTAGTGCAGACTTGTCCACGGAACACTGGCGACAACAAAGATGAACATGAGCTTGAGTGAGCCACCGCGACCTCTGAAAAGCGGTCGGTAAACACCAGGATGGTAGAGTCCCTCAGTGTGCCAACACTCGCATATTCACACACACACAACACACCACTGGCGTGCGTTGTCTAACTCGGTGGCCGAACTATCTTCTTGGGGTAACAATACGGGTAGTGTCGTGAAACATGAACGGTACGGACATACAGACTGACAACTACAGATGTAGCGCATCAATGCAACGGTGACTCAACAAAAGCTTGCGACAACGCATTGGTCACGAGCCACACCGAAAGAAGGCGCGGTACCCTCGGACGCGAGGCCCCCTTCTTGCCACCAGAGTCTTTCTGTGCACAAGTCCGTCCGGTACTGTGGCCTTCCCGGATACACCCCAACAATCTCTACCACTCGTAAGCCGGCATTTCTCAGTCTGCGTCGTCCGTTACGATCTACGTCCCATGTTACGTACACAGACTCAAAACAAATCTGCGTCGAGTTGGGTTTTTCGCATTGAAATCAGGTGGGGTTCGTAGCACCGTACAGCAACCGTGAGCCAGAAACAACCGTGGATACTGATACAACGGTCTTGGTAACTCAGCGCAGTAACCGTCCACTTCTTGCACCAGCAGATCGTTGCCGGGGTCTCACCGTTCAATGCGTGCGCGTATGTGTCAGCTATCGTCTTTCACCACCTTCTTCTTCTTCTTCTCCTCTACAGTGAATCGGGTGGACAACCACGCGATCAGAACTCTTTTGCCTGAATACGCGCAGCGCGTTTCCTTCTCCTCGTCAGAACAACACAATTTCACGACAGAGCTTACGTCTCCGGCATCAGTACTGTGGCACGGTAAATGGAGCCTATAACAGACACCTGCGCGATAAGTCCAGATACAGGAACGGATCGATGTTTTCGAATCTGGCCAAGAACTGTTTGCGTAGTTCGTAGACCTCCACACACGGGACGCAGTATGACCACGTCCGAACTTGCAGTATCTCTTCCAATTACACTGCGAAAGTGGAACACGTAAGTTTCCGACACCCTCTGTCAGCGGTGCCACTGCAGAAATTCCCACCTGGCTATCTTAGCGTCATCCAAATCTCGTGACCGTGAACGTAGAACGCAATGTCCGGGCACGGGTCCGACGTACGTCCTGATTGTGCGACGCAGGGCGTTGAAGTAGTGTGGAAAGAAGCCTGTTCTTCAACTCGTGGCGAGCCGCGAACGCGTCTTGGAAAGGCGGACGAGCGGATGTAGGTTGACACAAGTCAAGCTGTCCTGCTTGAATTATTTCCAACGTCAAACCTGGGATCTTCGCAACAGCGTCAGCTTCGAACCCGTTGTACACGGTGTACGGTTTGAACGGTGTTCTTCCACCCACCTAGCGCAGGATGAAAGTGGCTGTCGTATCCCTGTCGCGTCATGTGGGCGATGCAAAAGTGAATCCCTTTGTGTCTCTCATTCGAAACTAAACAACCACTTAACAGAAACGAGTCGTTGTGGAAAACTCCCATGAAAACGGCACCATCGAAATCTTGTACGTGGACATAGTTTGGCTCGTGACACGCCGGACTCTTTGAATCAGCACTTCGTAGTCGAAGAAGAGGTATTTTCCCGCTGATAAACAGAACATTTAGTTTCTTGGCAATTTTGGCGTTTGCAAGCGCGGCGTTGTACAACAACAATTCTCGACCAAACCACAACGACCACCTTTTCTCGGCCACCTACGTCATGTAAACACTTGTGGTAGCCTACGGCGTCGTAACTTTTTACAGTTCCTAAAAGCCACACAAAGAACGTGAAACGGAACATCGTGATCTTCATAAGCGTTTCTTGATACCATTATTACACTTATCGGACACTTTCACAGCTGGTAATCACAAAACGCCTCCCCATCGGACCGGTGTTTGACGTCGAAGCAGCCTTGTTGTAACAGTACGAGAGCAACCGGTCACAGTACAAAGTCGGAAGACGTTTCGCTACACTGGGCTTGCAGCTTGCACAAGTTACAACACTTTAGTGGCTTTATCAACGGAGTTTGGCCGTTTCTTCTTTGTTGTTGTACGGTGCAGTCACACTTCTTACAGTACTTACCTTCGAACCGAGGAACGCGCGCATGTTGTCATATCACGTCGAAGTGAATTCTCCGGTTATTCTGCGTACCAGAACAACAACACGGTGTCCGCGGAAGGGCCTTCGTATACTTATTGTGTTCCATGTTTTCACAGCAACACGATCTTGCAATCTTGCACGACAGTAATCGTTTTCCACATTTCGCGATGCATCCTCTAAGAGTGAATTTCCTCAAACCACTACCCTGGCCTATCGCACACCTCGTTTGCCAGCATCGGTCTGGAAGGCGTCTCCCTTGACGTAACAAGCATCTGTCCATTCGGGAAAGTCGCCGCCAAAGATGACGTCCATTGTGCGTATGAGAGCGCTGTCACTATGCTCGAGCTCCCGCACATGTTGTCGCGTTTGGTCGTTACGTATCTGCCACAATACACCTTTTCGTTCGCAGACCCACAAATCACGAGCAGGTTTCAGAATTCTTGTCTGTGATTGACTGTCCCGCGTGCATATTGATGATTTTTCTCCGACGTCTTGCCAGCGCGCACACCTAGCCTCTAACAGTCGATGTTCTCAGTCGGACGTTAATATTTTTTCTTTGGACTGAAATCCATAGAAGTCTGCCTCGAGCGGGTGACTCGTCGGCACTGAAACCTTTCGAAATGTCGTGACGGAACATATCCCAGGGTGGTTGGCCACGTACGATGACTTATCACCCGGTCGATAGGTTCTCGCTTCTCCTCCTTGGCCATTTCAATCATGCGACCGACCGCCCGGTACGACCTGCGCTACGAGTGTTGACTTTGATCGAGCATCCGACTACACCATGTCGTGTTGTAAACTTCTTCACGTGGTAGGTTTGGTTTCCTCCCCTCACGATCTCGTAACGAGTGCAGGCACTCTTCTTTGACGTCTGCTTGGTGTCAGCCCTTCATGCTACGCAGAAGGACCCTAGGTTTTTTCCGCATATCGGCACCAAAACGCTTGCTTCATTGATGCGTTGTTGCAGTTGGCAGCTGCGGTCTCGGTTGCGAACACCTAAGAACGAGTCACACGCTGTGTTGGCCAACACAGTACGTGGTTGTGATCGTGCGCGGCGAGCTGAGTACTCACAGCACTTGCTCGAAGGTTAGATAAAACGGTACCCGGTCTTGTTAAAGAAGAGGACTGTCTTGGTGCACTGGTGGGTGGTAGTGACTGGCTTCCTCGATGGAATCTGGCCAACGCGTTTCCACGGGTAGCCAAACCATAAAACTGACTGTGGATCCCCAAAAGACGTTTGTGTGTTAATTGTTTTCAACGTGATCGACGACCAATTTTTCCAGATGACATTGACGTTTACACAGACCAACACTACTAACACGTGTCGTCCGGTTGTTTTAACGTTTGATACGAGTGTCGTGACGAATCAATCATGTCCGCTTTTGACGACGTTTACACCGTGAACGGACGGTCCACGGTCGACGCTGAGTTACTCGGGCATATGTGTTGCATCCCAGTAACTCTTGGCCGTGCGTCCGTTGAGCGGCATTTCTGAATTCACCTACCTCGTGCCGATCTTTTGAACGGCGTTCCTGTTCCTCAAGTGAGTGTTTGCTTGAGAGAAACCAAAGTGTCCCTCACAGACCTCACACGCTACGAGCGCGGTTTAGCAGATGGAACTCTTCCTCATCCTCCATCCGTGAGACACTCGCTTGTGTGTTGTTGTTTAGCAGACCAGCTTCAATCTACAACACACAGAAAATGACACGAGATCACTTGTAAACATCCGAACCATGCAGCTAACGTAAGTTTCCTGGTAATTTCGTAGATTGTTATTAGTGGCGAGATCATCTCTTTAGTCTGTGAGAAAATTACGGATTAACGATCCACTTAATAAAAACCAAAACCAAAAAGTATTAAAGTGTCGTTTTTAGGTATATAATATATTCCACTGTCTCCGAATTTTAAAAACGGGGAAAATTAGATAAGTAGCATTTCTACCATCTTCCTCCCACATCTGATTCAAGCAATGGTCTGAATCATCACATTTTACTCGCTAGTATCCAGAACCTATGTGGCAAGAATAAAATTATAAGTCACCTAATAAAATTAGACATAATTTTATTACCTTCGAAATAGACATAATTGTTTAAAATATACAAAAAAACAATAGCTTTTTTATAAATAAAATAAATAGTCTATCATGCCCATATTTTGTTACTTTCAAAGACATCCTCAGCTAGGCTATTGTATTTTTTCTTCAAATATTTATCATGGGTCTGTGGTTTACAACTTTATATATATAAAAAAAATCTTTTATAAATAAATTAATTTCTATGAACACATTGGTGCTACGAGAGCCATTTCTTTCCTTACAAAAGGAAGACCAAGCTAGCTATTGCATTTTTTTTGAAATGTAATCACTATCGTGACTTTCACAATTTTTTCCTCATTCTTATTACACCATTAGTAAAAATTAGGTTTACGATTAATAAACACACTATAATTCTTACCTTATTATGGTATTTTTCTAACAAGAAGGTATGAAAGAATTAAATAGCACAAAACAGCACAACAGACAACTCCCCACCATGAACTGAGCAGCAAATGACTCAGTGGCAGTCTGCTACGGGGTTCACACGAGGTGCGCCTGCGCGCGCGCCATCTACGTGGTTGTCTTCGTCGTCCTGAATTAGGAATTGGTGACGTTCACACATCCACCACACGCAACACAGCAAAACGCTTTCCCCACGCGCAAAATTACGACAAACCGACCATCCGGAATATATATAATATACCCAACCTCTGACGTCACACATCCAAGAGATGGCCGGCAACAGCTGGCTCGCGAAAAAAAAATGTGCCGCGGCCAAAAGTTCCACCTGCGCAAAAATTACGACATCCGAGACCTCCGACTATATATATATATACACCTCTGACTGTCACAACTCCAAGCATAGGCCGACCTAGTCACGTTGATCCAAGAGGCCCGCGCACCCTGGTCAAGGAGGTCCTCTGCTCCGCGACATCCACCCCCATTACATACTTCACATCCAATATAACTTCTTGCCAACCTCTACACACATCTACAAATCTTGAACTTCTTGCATCAACCTGCGACACACTAACACAATATAACTTCTTGCCAACCTGTGACTACACAACTCAGTATAACTTCTCTCGCCAAACTGCGACACACAACTTCAATATAACTCTGCCACCACCGCGTACACACATCTCATCCTCGCAACCCCCGCACAACACCATCACAACTCTATATACTACTCTTTGACCAACCTGCGTACACAACAACTCAGTATAACTTCCTTGAGCCAACCTGCGACACACCAACACTCAATCAATAACTTCTTGTGACCACTGTGACCCACACAACTCAGTATAACTTCTTTGCCAACCTTGCGACACACAACTCAATATAACTTCTATTGCCAACCTGCGTACACACTAACTCAGTATAAACTTCTTTGCCAAACCTGCGACACAACAACTCAATATAACTTCTTTTGCCAACCCTGTGACACACAACTCAGTATAACTTCTCTTCTTGCCAACACTGCGATCACACAACTCAATATAAACTTCTTTGCCAACCCTGCGTACACATCTAAATAGAACTTCTTGCCAACCTGTGTGACACACATCTCAATATAACTTCTTGCCAACCTGTGACACAAGGTCAACTCAATCTAACTTTCTTGCCTAACGGTCTGCGTACACACAAATCTCAGTATAACTTCTTGCCAACCTGTGACACACAACTCAATATAACTTCTTAGTATCATATATTTAGATTATGATTTGACGCAATCGTTTATTTATAGTGTGTAGAGTAGGTGGAAGTAGTTTTGTGTAGATGGCAGCTTCAAGCCCCTTGTAATAACCTGTTTGGATGCTCATAACTAGGTTTGAAGTCCTGATATGACTAATTGATGCTTGAACTTTAATGTGGAATATGTCTTTTGTGATCTGTCTTAAAGCCGAAATTAGGGATGCACTAACTAGAGTTCAGGAGATTTTTGCTATATGATACAAAATATCATGGTAATTGAAAGACCCACAATAGGATGGTGCGTAAAACCTAGTGGCGGAGGATGTACAGTAGCCTGAATACAGTAACAACTGTGTAGATGTATCATTGCTCTCCCAAGAACCAAACGAATAACCATGGATTTCCGAGTCATTATTTTAAAATTAATTTCACTTAGTAAAGTTTCTGATGAGCTCTTCTTAACAAGTGTCGTATATTATATTCAGGGAGGGTTGAGAGTGAAGCTCCGTCCACTGATGGTGTGACATAAGTGCTAGGCCCATTCGCAGGCGTTCTCATGTTTACGATACAAAGCTGACTTTTAAGCAAACTACTTGCCAGAGACGGAATTACTGACTAGGGAATGGGGATGCTAATGAATTAGTCTTGTTTTAAATCAAAGGTCTACGTGGACAACCTTTTCTTATTGGCCAGCACTCTTGAGACAGGGTTAGTCTAGGCGAAGCCCCTTCTCAACTCTCGCTGAATAGCACATGTTACCTGAATAGCATATGTAACTGAATAGCATATGTCACTGAATAGCATATGTTACCTGAATAGCATATGTAACTGAATAGCACATGTTACCTGAATAGCATATGTCGCTTAATATCCGACATTTTTACAGTTGTATGTAAAATCCAAATACATACCACGAGAAAATGTCTGATGACCACATTTTAATAAAACATTACATCCCCGCCCCCCTTATATGACATCCATTAATGGCTTGTGATACATGGAGGGGAATGTCAGGGAATTATCCGGCATTATCACCAAGGTTTTAGGAGGGAGCATTATCTGTAAAGTGAAAGCAATAGCGAGCACCTTATTAAATTAGGTATATCTGGGGTATATTGCAGAGACGGGAAGGGTACGACAGGAAGGAGGGGGAGGGTAAGCCGCCTGCCAATCAAACTAAGCTTGTCCCATGTTTTTGCCCTCCCCGGGTCCCGAGAGTCGCTTTATTTGCCCTGTTTGAGGCCAGCAGCAACCCTTGTTTGCAAATCTCACACCTACTCCCACTGCTGCCAGCAAACATTGCAGACGTCAGCCACTCATCCCATACAGGGGAGGGGGCCACTGGTTACCCGACATTCAATTACATTAATTAGATCTCTACAATAGTGGCTTATTGTGTCCACTACTGTCCAACAATAGTTATTCAATTTCGATTCGGGAGAGACTATTATGAAACATTTCCCATTA